>SJYA01002443.1:3205992-3322835 GCA_006410615.1 Neotragus moschatus
GGCGCCTCCACGCCCTCCCCCGCCCCCCTGCCAAGCCTTCCCTTGGTCTCGCCACAGGGAACCTGAAGCGGCACCTGCGGATCCACAGCGGGGAGAAACCCTACGTGTGCGTCCATTGCCAGCGGCAGTTCGCTGACCCTGGCGCCCTGCAGCGGCACGTTCGCATTCACACGGGTGGGTGGGTGAGCCTCGCGGGGGCGATGCGGGGACATGGAAGGAAGGGAGGTGTTGACATCTTGTCCCGGCTCCTGCCTGCGTCCCCAGGTGAGAAGCCATGCCAGTGTGTGATGTGCGGCAAAGCCTTCACCCAGGCCAGCTCTCTCATTGCCCATGTGCGCCAGCACACTGGGGAGAAGCCCTACGTCTGTGAGCGCTGCGGCAAGAGGTGCTGCCCTTCTGCCTCCCCCCACCCCCCAATCCAGGCCTGGTGGCGTCCCTGCACTGGGTGGGCAGAGAGGGTCAGATAGAGCACAAGCCTGCTCTGTCCGGTCTGCTCAAGAGCAGGTCNGGGGAGAAGCCCTACGTCTGTGAGCGCTGCGGCAAGAGGTGCTGCCCTTCTGCCTCCCCCCACCCCCCAATCCAGGCCTGGTGGCGTCCCTGCACTGGGTGGGCAGAGAGGGTCAGATAGAGCACAAGCCTGCTCTGTCCGGTCTGCTCAAGAGCAGGTCACACGGCTGTCCAGAGCAGGTCCCCAAGTCCTCTTCCATATCAGCCCCACCTTATCCTGGGCGGTTCAGTGCAAAAGCCCGTCCCTCTGGCCCTGCAGATTTGTCCAGTCCAGCCAGTTGGCCAATCATATCCGCCACCATGATAATATCCGCCCCCACAAGTGTAGCGTGTGCAGCAAGGCCTTCGTGAATGTGGGGGACCTGTCGAAGCACATCATTATCCACACTGGTGAGTGTGTCAACCTCTGTCCCAGGCCCTGACCCCGGGCGGGGGGTTGGGGGGGGTGCNCACTTTCTCAGACCTTCTAGAAGGGCCATCTGTGCCTCAAGTGGCTACCCCAGAGCATTTCCTGCTGGAAAGACAGGGCTGCAGGGGAAGCTGGAGGCCACTGAGGTCCTCCCCCCCTGCACCCTCCCCCCAATGGCAGGAGAGAACCTTGCCTCCCCCCCCAGGAGAGAAGCCCTACCTGTGTGACAAGTGTGGTCGCGGCTTCAACCGGGTGGACAACCTTCGCTCCCATGTGAAGACTGTGCACCAGGGCAAGGCTGGCATCAAAATCCTGGAGCCAGAGGAGGGTGGTGAGGTCAGTGTGGTCACTGTCGATGACATGGTCACGCTGGCCACCGAGGCGCTGGCAGCAACGGCTGTCACGCAGCTCACAGGTGCAGACATCACTCAGCTCCCAGGGCAGCAGGGGGTGGTCACAGCAGGGCTGCCTCTGGAGCATCTGCAGAGGAGCAAGTGACCAGTCTCAGGCCTTGCTGATTCTGCCCACAGTGGTGCCAGTAGGGGCCGCGGTGACTGCTGATGAGACTGAAGTCCTTAAAGCTGAGATCAGCAAAGCTGTGAAGCAAGTGCAGGAAGAAGGTAAGAGGGGAGCAGAGCTGCCTTCAGGGAAGGTGGTGGGCCCAAGGGCCCTTCCTGTTGTGACCGCACCCCTACCTTCCACAGATCCCAACACCCACATCCTCTATGCCTGTGATTCCTGCGGGGATAAGTTCCTGGATGCCAACAGCCTGGCCCAGCACGTGCGGATCCACACAGCCCAGGCACTGGTCATGTTCCAGACAGATGCGGACTTCTACCAGCAGTATGGGCCGGGCAGCACGTGGCCGGCCGGGCAGGTGCTGCAGGCCGGGGAGCTGGTTTTCCGTCCTCGGGACGGGTCCGATGGGCAGCCTGCCCTGGCAGAGACACCCCCCACAGCCCCTGAATGTCCACCGCCTGCCGAGTGAGCAGGCACCCCTCCTATTTAAGGATGGGTGGCACCCTAGAACTGAGAAGGGTGACCCCATTCCCTAGAGAGAATAAATTTGATTATTTTCTAATGCTGCCTGTAGCTCCCTGTGGGGGTGGGGTGGGAAGCTGGCAGCTCTAGCTGATACCACAGAAGGGCTGCTCCACTCTGCCACCAGCCAGCGGAGCCTGCTTCTTGGGAAGGCCAGGCTGTCCATTTGCAGGGAGCCCCAAGACCTGTCTAGAAGGAGGCTGACTCCTTCGCCTGAGCTGGGACGTGGGCAGCACACCAGAGAAACTGCTGCTCCACGAGCCCCATTCCCTCATCTGGTCTCCTCTTTGGAGGCCACTCACCTGCTCAACCTGAGGATTGGACCTTCCCTCTTTGCCGTGAACACAGCTGTGACCCTGCTCCCCTTTGCTCAGGTATTGGGAGCTGGGCCCAAAGGGCATGGCCACACTGCTTACCAGGATCCAGAGCACCCGTGCAGGGCCCAGCTTGAGGGCTCATTTAGAGCAGCAAGGTAGGCAGAGCATCAGACCAAGGAGGCCACAGGCCTGGTTCTGTTGGGCTTAAGGAAGCCAGAGAGCGCCACACTTGCTTCATGGTAACTCTGGCTGCAAGATCAAGGCCAGGCCAGCGTCATCTTCTGGGAACATTTACTTGCTTTGAATCAGTGCAGTCTCTAAGGTGAGGGGCTGGAGGGACAGGAGTGAGCGGCCAGGAGCTCTGGTGGGGAGGTGGGCGGCGCAGCAGCAGGGGTGAAGCAGGGGCTCCCAAGACGCCGTCTCTGCTGCCTTTCCATGTGGCTTGTCCCGAACAGCTGTAAGTCCTCACTCAGAGATGGCCCCATCCAGCACTGGAGTCCAGGGATACTGCAAATGAGACCAGTCTTTGTGTTCCGTCCCTCCTTGCCCAACTCCTCATCTTGTGGTGGGTCCAGCTGTCCGGAGGCAGCTGCTGCAGGGCCAGCCTGCACCTTTATCCAGAGGAGGAAGGGACAAGACCCCAAAGCTTAATATGTTTCTGAGTTTGACTGGGCAGTGGCTCTATTCTTTATCAAATTTGAAGTGCCTTCAACATTACCCAGAAACCAGTTGGGACCTTCAAGTGTCACATTACCACCACAGCAGTGAAAAGGTGGTTCAAGTTGTAGTCTCATGAAAATTTTTTTGTACAAGATAAAATGATCCTTGGGGAGGATTAGTGGCAAAAAGGAGATGGGCTCTATATACAGACTTAGGGGATTGAAAGCAAACATGGGGTGAGGGCTTACTGTTCCTAGAGGCCAAGGACCCCTGGTCCTCCCATCCAAGTGAAAATCACATCCACACTTGACATGTTTTGTATTTTTTAATAAAGTTTGTAACCCAATGGACACACAAAACAAAACTGCGCTGAGAAAAACAGTTTCATAAATTAATAAGTGTTAGGAAGTTGAGGGAGAGGTCAAGGTCACAGGAAGAAGGGAAGCCAGTCTTTTTGTACAGTTTTTTTTTGTGTGTGACACTTCCAAATTGTGGGGGCAGGGCCGTGCTATAACGAAGCGCACTTATACAAATGAGTGACAATACAAAGTCTGAGTATGAAAATAAGATTTTCTCTGAAAACACATTTTTGGCACAGATTAAAAAAAATGTATGTCAGGGAATTTGATTTTTAAGTCAGTATTATATATATTTATATATATTATATATTTATATATACACACATCCCAAGTTCTGCATATTCCACTAGGAGAGAAAATCCTTCCGTTTGCTCTTTTTGATTGTAAACTGTACATCCTGGGTGAATCAAAAGATGGTGGTGGCAGAATTAAGAGAGGTGACATCCAAATGAGCAAGGGGAAGGGAGGAGTGGGGACCAAACAACTCAATGAAATGTTCCTTGACCCCAAGGTTTCAGCAGATGTTTGAAGTCCTGCGTGAGTCTGCGATGTGTGTTCACGTACACCAAGACATCCAGAGTGTCACAGCCTGTCTTCACTGTGCAAAAGTCCAAGTCACTAATTTAGTGCAAAGGCAGTTCTGTTTTGTTTCTTAAAAACAAAAACAACAAAAAAATCCCACTGCTCTGTTCCTTTTCTCCAAAAAGAGGAGAGAGAAACCCAGCCTCAAGGTGTCTGCAAGTCCATCAGTTGGTGGTCTGTCCTTGGGCTAAACGTCATGTAAACATACAAGTAGCAGCACCACTGCCCAGAGGGATCTGTCCGACTGAGCCGGGCTGGAGGGCAGGAGGGTGAGGCTGGCCGTCTGGCAGTGGAGGCTGTCCCCTTCGGCAGCTTCTTCCTCCACTCGGCTGAGTTGTCCTGTGTGTTACTTTTTGCTGCAGAGCCTCAGGAAGATACACTGAGTGGTGACCATTCAGTGGCTCACACAGAGGCAATGACAATCATGAGGTGGGGAGAAATGTTGGAGATGCTGGCCAGGAGGTCAGGGGCCAGCCGGGACAGGTGACTCTCAGAGAACTCGCAGGGCGGGAAGATCTGCAGCACATAGGCAGGCTGGAGTGGGGATGAGAGAGAGAGAGAACTGGGACCCCCGGCTTCCCATCACCCACCCACGACCTCTCCTCCCTCAAACTCCCAAGTGGGGGGCCCTGAAGGCCCAACACACGGAGCCAGGCTGAGTCAAGTTCCCAACCAGCTAAGGTCTCTTGAGGCTTTCAGAAGAAAACTAGGTATCAGAAAACAAACGAACTGACTGCCTCCCTGGGACCCTCTTTTCAATCATTAAGCTCAAGAAAAACTGTCTCAGCTGCCCACTGACTGTCTCCCAGATGGTCAAATGGCAGTCCTGCCCATACATGCCCAACCCCAGCTGGCCTCCTCTATACAGAATGCCCCTTTGTCTAGCTCCTCTGGAAACTGTCCTGGACTCCTCTAGTTGGCACTGGCAGGTTAGTCAAACTGCCCAACCAACACTACCCACAACCTCCACCACACGCATGTGCGTGCCAAGGCAGGATGCTGGGCTGACCTGATTGGATCCAGGGTTGGGAACATTGATGATCCCCGCCGCCTGCTTGGCCTGCAGGTATGTGATGAAGGCAGCCTTGAGTGACTCTGTTTGGCTAACGACGTCCTCTTGGTCTCGGCCACAGGGCAGAGCCAGCAGCAGACAATAATCTGTCTCCACCTGGGGGGGAGAGAGCTGTCAGTTATTAGAGGCCACCTCACAAAAGGAGGTCAGAGACCAAAAAGACGACTATCCAACCCAGGGGATTTGGCTTCTAAATCCACAAAAAACCCTACTGCTGAGATGACCTTGAGGTCCATCCATATACTTGTTGAATAAGAAGAGCCTCATCTCTGGGTCTAGAGGAACTCTACACCCCTAGTGGAGACAGAACACGCCCTTCATCATCCACTCCAAGAATCCCGTTACTGCACCCCAAAACAAGCCAGGGAGACAGTGGGGGCCACCCATGGCCTCCCTTCTTGGTGGGACAGTGGCTCACCTGGCCCTGAGCCTTACCGTCATCCTTCGGGCAACCCCTTCCAGCTGTGAGGCCTCCAGTCGCATCCTCTGGGCAATCCGCAGGGGGGGCCCTCCTTCAGAGAGGGGCAGGGACCGATGGGCCAGGACATTGTTGCCAGAGACAAAGTGGAGCTGCACAGCAGCCGTGTCGTTCTTGAGGGCCAAGAGGCCCTGCCACACAATGGGGTACTTCTGCTCGCAGGGAAACAAAGAACAGTGAGCTCACGGCTAGAGAATGAGGCCATGCTGGTCATAGCCCTCAGGAGAAGGTGCTGATCTAAGTGGGGATCTCAGGACAGTGAACACAACGTAGAGCTTGGAGGGTGGTAGGGGAGGCCCTGTCCAGGCTTACCTTCAGAAGCTGCACCATATCCACAGGCCTCTGGGAAGTCAAGTGTGGAGAGGAATCTTGTTTGGGGGTGGGTGGGGCTTCAGTATGGGCCAGAGCCAGTCCCGGAGGGGTGCTGGGGCCTGAGGAGGTGGGGACAAACAGCGGCTGCTTTGGGGCAGCCTGAGCAGAAAGAGGAGTCGGGAGATCAGGCTTCAAGGAGACACACACGGGGGAGGGATAGGAGGTCTGGCTCGTCTCTGCCTGCGCCCTCTGGACCTGGGTGTGAGGCTCAGCTGGCCTGTTGGCAGAGACGCTAGGGAGGCGCGGCTGCTCGACTCCCGTCTGGGTGCCCTTGGCTTCCTGGGACACCGGAGGCATCTTGCTGCTTGGAGGCTGGCTGAGCTGGGAGGGCTGTGCAGGCTGGGCCGGCTGTGCACATTGCACAGCCTGGAGGGGCTGTGCAGGCTGAGCAGGCTGTAAGGGCTCGCCTTCAGGGGGGCCCTGGAGTTGGGTGGGAAGAAAAAGGAAGAGTCGGTCTGTTTGGCACAAAGATCATCCTGCCCCCAACCAAGCAGCCAAAAGCCCCCGGATGGGTCACCTGCAGGGCAGCTCCTGGCAGCCAGGCCCCTGGAAATAGCTTTAACCAGATGGCCCTGCTCTTGAGCATTCAGGATTGAGGGTTCTGGTAAGAGGTTACCTGTTCCCTACCTTGTCACCCACTCGGGTCACCACCCGCTCCCACCGTGAGCTCCCTCATGTCCCCCAGGCTCTGCTGTAAAATGATCCCTTCATTCTGAAGTTGAAGAAGCTCCTCTTGAAATCCACAAAAAGGACAACATATTTCAGGGACCTCACTGGTACCCGCCACCCCCCACCAACTCTCTGGACCAGAAGACAGACTGGGCGTGCTCACCTGAGCAGGAGCCTTGGTCCGGGAAGGCAGGCCGATGGAGGCCGTGGCAGGGAACTGTGTGTGTGTGAGCTGGGCCGGGCCATGGTAGGTGCGGACGTCTCCATACCGGTACTCCTGGAAGAGCTCCCCGCTTGAGTGCACGATCTGCACCCCATGGGTCACCACCACTGGTGGGGTCAGAGGCAGCCCCTGCAGCTGGTTGCTAGGGGTGACTGTGAGGATGCGGGCCTCTCCATGAGAGGCAGGGGCAGGGGCAGCTTTGGCATCTGCTGTCTTAGTGGCTTCTTTCCCTGGCTGCTGAGGGGCCTTGCTGGCTGGCGGCACCTTCCCAACCCCGTCTGCTGCCCGGGGCTGCTCGCTGACGGCAGTCACATGAGGATGCACCATGATCCTCACATCCCGAGGCACGGTGTATGGGTGTAGCCGGTACTCAGACTGCATGACCAGCACCTCTGACTGCACGGGGGCTGCGGCTCGAGCCACGGGCAGGTGGTAGTGCACTTCCTCCTCTGGAGGGTGCTGGGAGGCCAGGGCGGGCACCCCAGCTGCGGCCGGCTGGGGGGTGCCAGTGCGCTGCGGAGCCCGGACCTCTATCTGCTGCGGCTGCAGGGGGGCCCGTGGAGAGTGGAGTGTCTCGGGCCGGATGCTGTAGGTGATGCTGGGCAGTGTGGGCGTGTTCATCCTTACCTCGCCCTGAGACAGGTGACTGAGGGACACAGTCTGGGTGATGCTGTGTGGTGGCATAATGACAGACTGCTCCGGGTGGATGCTGGAGATGAACTGGGGCACAGGAATGCCTGCTGCCAGCATGACCGTGGCATTCGTGGACAGCGCGGTGGATGTGGTGCTGCTGGGGTGGCATGTCCGTGGGNACAGGTGACTGAGGGACACAGTCTGGGTGATGCTGTGTGGTGGCATAATGACAGACTGCTCCGGGTGGATGCTGGAGATGAACTGGGGCACAGGAATGCCTGCTGCCAGCATGACCGTGGCATTCGTGGACAGCGCGGTGGATGTGGTGCTGCTGGGGTGGCATGTCCGTGGGAACGGGCTTGGAGCGGGCCCACTGGGTCGAGGGGAATGTGCATCTGGCTTGGTGGCTGCCAGATGGGACACCGTTCGATCTGTCGGGGTGCTGGGCCCTGACGTGACATGGTTCACTTCTGCCGGCAGTTTACTGGGCAGGGCTGGAGGGTGGTGAGGAGTAAGAGTGGAGCCCAGGTTCGCCGGCTGAAGGACCTTGGTCTCTATTTTGAGGGTGACAGGGTCAGCAAGCTTTTTGTTAGTGGTGACTATGCTTGGGGTGAGGACTAGCTGGTTGTGAACCAGCACCGGAGGTGTGTTTATGCCCTGGGTGAGGACCTTCACTGTGCCACCTTGGGTGACGGGTGTGGACACAGACAGGTGAATGGGCTCGGGCTTCTCCAAAGACGGACGGTCAGCCTTCACGGATGAAATCACAGGAGATGCGTTGTATGTCTGTGCAGTCAGTACCAGGGTAGAGTGGGTGGCCACGTTTGCATAGCCTGAAGGAGCTTGAGGGCCTTTGGCCGGAGGCTGAGACGGTGTGACAGAATCGGGTTTGACCTGAGACTTGGACACCGACTGTTGAAACTCAATGTCCATCGCACTTGCTGGGGGGATCTGGCTAATCTTGGCACTGATCCGCTGGGGCCCTTCAGTCTTCTGCCCTGAATAGCTCAGGAGCACAACCCCTTCGGAAGTGTTCACGCGCAGCCCGGCCCCGGAGCCCGTGTCTGCCGGGCGATCATCAATCACAGACATAGACCCCGGGTGGAACCGGTTGCTGTCACTGCTGCTAGATCTCTGTTTGCATTTTGCTGATGGCGCGACCACTGCACCTGCCACCGTCACGGCACCTGTTGCTGTGGCTGTCACACCCCCCGAGGCAGCAGTCACCGCACCCGCCGTGACCGTCACCGCACCCGTGGCGGCGTTCACTGTGCCCGGAGTGGCGTTCACTGTGCCCGTGGCAGCGTTCACCACACTGGTGGCAGCGTTCACTGGAGTGGTGAGAACGTTCACGGGTCCCGTCAGGACATTGACTGGTCCCTTCAGGACGTTCACGGGGCCAGCAGGAGTGTTCACCAAGCCTTTCAGCGTGGCCACTGAGCCCTTCACAGGGCCTTTCAGGGCATTCACAGGGCCGGCCAGTGCATTCACGGGGACCAAGGAGACATTCACCAGGCCAGTCAGGGCACTCACCAGGCCCGTCAGGGTCTGAGGAGCAGGTTTCGCCAGAGTTATCTTCTGCGAATTCTCCAAATCAATGCTGACAGGCATGCGGCTAATGACAGAAGTAATTTTGGGAGCAATGACTGGAGTCACCTTTTCTTTGTCAGCAGCTACTGGAACCTCTGAGGCCTGTGTGTCAGAGGTGTTAGTTACTGGAGTTGCTGTTTTTTCTTCTAAAACAGGTTTTTTAGATTCAGCTGGAGGGGCCAGTGCCTCATGCAGGCAAGGGGCAGCGCTGACAGGCTCTGCAATGGCAGCTGTGACACTCGTGGAAGTGACACCCGTAGCAGATACATACTTGGGGTCCATGAGAATCTTCCTCAGCGTACTGGAGCTGGTGTCGATGTCAGAGGCCTTGGTGTCTGGGGGAAGAGCTGGAGACGGGGTAGATTGCACCTGTGGCTCCTCCTGCCTCGTGATCCACTCTGTCACCTTCGCAGGGGGACTCTGGTGTGGGATCCCCCCAGCAGCAACAGAGAGTGGGAGCTTTGCTATCGTTACGGAGGGAATTGGGGGTGTGGGCATGCTTGAGTCACTGGGTGGGGTCACTGGGTCACTTTCAATGATGGAGTGCACCTTGAATCTGGCTTGAGGCTCATCATGCACAGGGGCAGGCTGCGAGGGAGGGGTGGGGTCTGGGAGCACAGGTGCTCTGGTCGGAGTCTCTTCCTCCATGCTGCTTTCTTGGGGCAGATCCTCTCGGGATGGAGTCTTGCTTGGGTCAGAAGCACATGACTCAGGAGCAGCGGACTGGGGCTTGTCATTCTGCTTTTCTTCCTGTGGAGCTTCCGGGGGTTGTACCGTTGTCCCATCACTTGAAGCAGGGCTCTTGCTTTGAACCTGGTCGGGTTCAGGGACATGGGTCTCTGTAGTGCCCCCCGTTTTCCTGTTTGTATTCCGTTTGCGGCGTGATCGAGTAGTCTTCTGGCGCCCTTTCTCTTTCCGAACCAGAGTCACTTCTGCTTCTTTTGACCCCTTGGCTCCTGGCACTGGGTGGGAGGTCTCGCTGCTGTCTCCTCTGGCTTCCTTGTTGTCTGCTGGGCCTGCTGAGGGGTCAGGTGCACTGCCTGGTGGCCTAGAAGATTCAGCAGCAGCCTCTGTCTCCAAAATGCCAGACACAGCCTCATTGGTCTCAGGCTCCATGCCTTCCTCAGGAGGTGGTGGATCTGTCTGAGATTCTGCAGGGTAAGGTGGTGGTGCAGGGAAGTTTTCTGGCTCCCCAGAAATGTCATTGATGATGGACCCGATGGCTGCGGCCAGCTCTGTTTCGCTGGCTTGGTGTGCTGGCTTGTCCTTGTCCTCTGTAGAGAGGCCCTCTGCGGCATCAGAAGCTGCCGCCTTGAAAGCTGCAGGTGTGGAGGTTTCCGTGAGCTTCTCGATGTTCTCCACGGCTTGCTCCAGCTCCATCTGCTGGGCTAACTGATTTGCTTCTGGGGACTTGTTGGAGGCAGACACATCCTCCTTCTCTGGTTCCTTGTCCGGTTCAGTGGGCTCACTGTTCAACTGTGATGATACACTCCCCTCCTTCTGAGGACTCGATACACTCCCCTCCTTCTGGGGACTCTTGCTCTTCTCAGGGGAAACTGCCACGACCCCAGCCTCCTTTTCCACTGGCAGTTCTGAAGGGCCCGCTGCCACACTGGGACTCACAGTGGCTTCTGCATTTTTCATGTTTGCAGATTTGTCCACCGCTGACCTAGTGTTTCGAGATCGTCCTCTCTTTGACTTGGAGTTTTTCTCAGGGGCTGCTTTTTTCTCCACTACTTCAACTGGGGGGGTTCCGGGTGGATTTCTGTCCGTGCTCCTCTCTTTCTTGTCACGTTCCTGTTCACTCGCTGCTGCTTCTTTATCAGCCTTGGATTTTGCATTATTTTCCCTCACATTCACCTGGGGACTCCCCTCAGTGGTCGCCTCAGGACGTTCGGGGTCAACTTTGGGTTCGTTTCTTCCCCTCTTCCCTTGCTGACCACCAGCAGCTGCTTTCTGGGATCGTGGGGATCTCCAGCCCTCAGCTGGTTTGACCGTCTCGACGTCTTTGGCCTCGGTCTCATCATCTTCATCGGCCCGACGGCGAGTCTTTGGAGGCCTCCCCCTCCGAGGGGTCGTGGGAACCACCGCGGCCTCCTGCAGCTCCCGCTCCAGTCTCTTCCTGGTCACTCGCGGCTGCTCCACGGGCTCCTTGACTGGAGAGCGGCTGTCACGGTCGCCCATGGTTGCGTAAACACTCCTTACATTCCGGCGCCTGGTCCGGCCAAGTGGTAAGCTTGGCTCGGGGTGTTCAGGGTCCGTGGCTGAGTTTTTAGAAGCAGTCCTTGTAATCTTCTCTGCCTCCATCTTCAGTTCTAAAAGCTTCTGTGCCTCTCCCCGGGGAGAACTGGACCGCTTGAGCTTTTCCCGGTCTATCCTCTCACTCTTCCTGGTGACGGGCTTTTCCACGACACTTGCTGCAGCTGCCTGAATGGGGGTCTTGGAACGTTTACTTTTGTTTGGCTTTTTATCTTTTGTAGCAACTGGAGGATCAACCTCTACAACTTCAGTAGCCAGAGGCAGAACCTCAGGAACGTCTTCCGTTTTTTGACTTGTGTTAGGTTCAACCTTAGTGGCCAAGTCTGGCTTTTCCACTTGAGGCTCATCAGCTTCTTCAGGCTTCTGAGTTGGTTTTGAAAGTGTCTGGATGCTGTTAGGCTCAGGATCTACACTGATCTCTACCTGGGAAAATGAAGCGCCAGGAGTTGGAGGCTTGGCATCCAGATAAGGCAGCTGATCGACTGACGAGCCTCCTTCAACAGTGGAAGGAGGCTCAGCGGTGTCTTTCCTGGTGTCCACTCCAGGGGGCAAGTCTCCTTGCTCAGGCTCTTCCACAGTGACGGGAGCCAGATCTGTACTTGTGGGTTTTGCTTCTTCCGGGACAGAGGCTGGCTCAGTGGTCTTTTCTTCTGGCACCGGAGGCCCCTCTCCAGTCTTTTCACCAGCTGTCTTCTCCAGTGATGCTGCTGCTGACTCTGGAGCTATAGCGGTGACACCAAGAGGCCCAGCTGAAGATGGAGTTTTCAGTTCTGGCTCTTTATTCTCAGAAGCAGATTCTGGGGTCTTGGGATGATCCTCTGTATCTTCCTGTTTCTCAACCTCTTTGGGTTTCTGGTCTTTTTCTTTTTCTTTCTGTTGCATTCGTGTGAGTTCCATGAATTTGCTATGGAAAAGAACTACTGGCTCTTGAATCAAGTCAGTTGTGTTATTCAGCCCATCAGAGGTCTGCCTCCCATATAACCTGCCAGAAACAAAGTCAGATTCTTCATCTTTCCTCTCTAGATGCTGCAGTCGCTTGGAATCTTGTTCAAAGATAGAGCTGTGTAAAAACCGAGAAGCGAATAATTCTTGCCTTTCCTGTTCTTCCTCTTTATGATCGTCTTTCTTATCGTCCATTTTTCCCTCTGAATCAGTCCGGATTTTCTTCTTTTTCATGTACCAGGATGGAATAGGTCTTGGAGCAGAGTCTACCTTTTCTTTATCTTTGTTGTTTCGAAAATTAGCAAATCGGGAGTCCCAGTCAAGAAAAGACCAATTTTCTTCTCGAGAGGAAGAAAGGGATTTGGCTCTTTCAAGCAAAGCCTTAGTGTCCGGTGTGATTGTCTTATCCAATGCAAAAGAATAAAATTTGTTCCTTTCTAAAGAACTGGAGAGTCTTTCATCTCTCTCACGTAGTTTGTCTTCTCTGTCCCTCAATAAAAAAGACAACCGAGAACTTTCAAATAATGCAGAGGCTCTAGGTGAGTGAGATTTGTGTTCACCATCATCATCAGAATCAGAAGGCACCTCGCCAGGTTCCAAGTCACGGACAGACCTTTTTCGAAGGCTGTCTCTCTTAATTATGCTGTTTGGGAAACTCACATCAAATCTGCTGGCATCGTGTTTCATTTGAGAATCCCACCGATTTAGTTCATCTTCAGGATTCAAGACAGACAGTTTGATTTTAGCCATGTCTGCCATCTGTTCTCTCCTGCTTGAATCATAAGGATTAAATTTTAAGGACTCTTCTCGGACTGTTATATGAGAATAGGGGAGACCTTTGTCATCTACTTTAGGAGACCCTCTTATGGACATTACCCTAGGAGAACCAATAGGGTCATCGTCTTCATGGAAGGAACCAAGCCGGACACTGGGAGAACCACCAGTCCTTTCAGAATCTTCACTGATCTGCCGTGAACTTCTGTAGTTCCTTTCTCTCTTGGTGCAGATGTCAAAATCAACATGGTCCATCCTTTTCTTTTTGCTGGGAGGAGAGTCATCGGTGACATCCTGAGGGGGTTTGCCCACCTCATGAACAAGACTACGTCTTTCGTATTCATCCACGTCTTTTTTAGGACTGCCGAACTTCTCAGACTTGGCTATTTCCATCTCCATCTGCTGTTTTCTACGACTCTGCTCCATTTGTTTTCGGTAACTCTGCGTGTGATCAATATCAATGCCAATTTTTTCTTCAGTATTTACTGAATGTGGTTTCTCTTGGCCCGATTTACATTCAAGTGGTTCATCACGAAGACTGCAATAGTTTTTCCTATTATCTTCTCTCTCTGGTCCTTGATCATCTAATAGCTCCAGCTGTTTGAGTTGTGGTTTTGAGGCAGTGGGTTTTTTTGACTGGATTTCTTGATTTTCCACAGATTCACCTACTGGTTCTCTCAGCCTTGCTTGCAGATCTGAGTTGGGCCTTGAGCCAGTCCCAACAGAAATACTGGTAAGCTCCTGACAGTCTTTGGGGCTGGGAACAGCATTAAGTCTGTCTAGTTTAAGTTTTTTAGATTCTCTTTTAAGAATTTCTTTCCTCATAGGCTTTTTTTCAGACTCTCCTTCCCTCAGCAGAATGACATCTCTAGATGACATGTCAGGCTGTTTCTTTAAAAGCACCCGAGCATCTTCCATCTCTGGACTACTTTTCTTGAGGTCTGATTTCTGCCTTTCTACTTTCAAATTGGAATCTGCAAAACGCCTTTTCCTTGCCTCCAGCTTCTCTAGATCCCCAGCACTCACTCCGTCAGCACTCTGCTCTGGTTTTAAGTGCTTCCTGGGTTTAGGCCGGCCTTCCTTATCTACCACTTCTATGTGGCTTGAAAGCCCCCTTTCCTTTGGCACTTTCATCCTAACAGATTCCAGTTTAGACAATTCAGATTTTGCAGGCTCTGTCTGAGAGGTCTGAAGTTTCTGATCTAAGGCAGAAGACTTGACAGCGTCATTATCAAGCTTGGTTTTCAGCTTTTCCAAAGGGGCATGGTCAATAACCTTCCCCTCTTTTTCTTTCACTCGAGTCAAAACCACACAAGGCATGAGTTCCAAGCGGTTTTTAGCTAATCCTTCTTTGTCAGCTTTCTCTCTGCTCAGTTTATTAGAACTCCTCAACTTTTCGGGGCTTTGTTCTCTCTCATTTTCTTGGTCTGTTTCTGAAGACTGAGAACTTGGAGAATGAACTTTTCCTTTTCGTTTCTGCTTGTCAGTTTTGTCTTTCTCCACCTTTTCCTTCCTTATTAAACGTCTCTCTCTTTCCACTCTCTCAGGATCGAAAGTTCGTTCTTTATCTGTCTTCTCATTTTTTGCATAGCGTTCCAAACGAGTTTTGTCAAGTTTATCATATCTTGGAGGGGAAAGTGAGCTGCAGCTTCCACTCCGGTCTGAGGAGCGGCTGTAAACCCTCCGCTCGGAATCACTCGGCAGTCTCTCGGATTGTGAGGGAGATGTTCCAGGGCTCTGAGGGCGTCGCAAGTGCACTGGACTCTGACTGCGTTCGATTGGTCTCCTCTCGTGGTCTCTGTCCCGGTCAGACTCAAATCTTTCACGTTCTCTTTCTCGTTCCCTTTGTCTGTAACTGTATTCCCGAATATCTTGTTCATAAGGATCATTTCTATAATCCCTATATTCCCGGGGATCATCATAATATCGTGATTCATAGTAGTCTCCTTGGTAAGTTTCCCATTCTGAATAAAATTCTCTCCCTCGAGCTGGATAGTCCCGTCTGGAATCCTCAGGATATGTGCCTGGAGTACGGACACTCTCATAATATGTACGATCTTGGCTATAGTCATAAGATCCCCTTCGTTCTTCTCTGCCAAAGACAAAAAAGAATGTATTGGTTTTTTTTCTTGTCACTGGCACATTCATCATACACGTGCAGTTACAGAGTCCTGCTTCTAAAAATCTTTGCCATTATTTAATCATTAGAACTGGGGCTTCCTTCGTGGCTCAGTGGTAAAGAATCCACCTGCCAATGCAAGAGACATGGGTTTGATCCCTCATCCAAGATAAGGAAGGAGAAGGAAATGGCAACCCACTCCAGTATTCTTGCCTGGGAAATTCCACAGACAGAGGAGCCTGACAGGCTATAACCCATGGGATCACAGAGTCAGACACAACTCAGCAACTAAACAACGACCAAATCATTAGAATCTCACCATCCAGTACCACAGCTACAAACCACAAGTGGCTACTAAGAGCTTAAAATCTGGCTAGTCTAAATTGAGGTGTGTATAAAATACAGACTAGATTTAGTAGATTTAGTCTTCTTTTTTTTTTTTTAAAGAAGACATATACTTCAGTAATTTATTCAGATTGAATACACGTTGAAACAGCATTTCAGATAGACTAGGTTAAATAAATTAACTACTTTTCTGCCAAGAGATAGTCTTACCACAACTTGGGAAACAAACGTATTGTTTGAAAAGACAGATTAACAATTAAACTAAAATCTTTCTACCTCTGCAACCTCTACCTCAATTCACAGTTTAAAAAAACACATTGGGGGCCAGTCTCCCTGGGCTCAGTCTTTACACTTATAAAATGGTAATGTTATTTAAGAATAAGTTAAACAAGAAGGTTAAATAAGATGAAACTTTGTAAAAACTTTCCTAACATAATACAAGGCACATACTTGGCCTTCAGTTATTGTTACTTTTCCCTAACCTGCCAACTAACAAATTATGTATTACAAGCTGTGTGAGATAATTCCTTAATTGTAAAAGAATTCCTTAATTGTTAAAGTGACATGACCCAGTGCATTCAAAATAGAATTGAATTTATGTGCAAAAACGTGTATGGTGTATAAAATGGAAATTTACCTGTAACAGAGGCCAATTCCTTTACTCTTGGTTCACGTCCTATTTTTGTTCTTTCAAACAAGTATGGCTAACTCAGCCTACATAGTACTACTAACAGGAGCTCAACGAAACATAACGAACCTTGAACCTAAGCTTCTAAAAGCATGAGCTTTTGTCTTCCTGGCTCATAGCAGGTACTCAAATTTGTTGAAAGAATGAACCTTAGAAAAGTATGTCAAAGTTGCTACTGGGCAATGTTCTAACCCATTTTCAGCAGCGAATGAAGCATCTAGACTTAGCATTCAACACTGGAAACATCCACAGCACCTTATTATATGCATTTATACTGAACTTTATCATTTCAAAGAGAATCATGTATGACACATCTATGATATTTCATTTAATAGGATGACCAATTCAAGATGATCCCTCTACAGTTCCACAGGAATCAGATTCTTTGCCTCAATACTGCCCAGCCATTTTGTAAAATTAGGCTGACTTAAACTCATTATCACCATAAATACAAACTTCAAAGAAGCATCACTTTCACATGTAAAGGAGAACACATTATAAAAGAAAGAAAGTCGCTCAGTCACGTCCAACTCTTTGCAATCCCATGGACTGTAGCCTACCAGGCTCTTCCGTCCATGGGATTTTCCAGGCAAGAATACTGGAGTGGGTTGCCATTTCCTTCTCCAGGGGATCTTCCTGACCCAGGGGTTGAACCCGGGTCTCCCGCATTGTAGGCAGACGCTTTACCAACACACTATAAGCTTCATTTTTTCCTTTGATCACACCATAGCTTACAGGATTTTAGTTCTCTGACCAGGGATTGAACTCAAGCCCCTGGCAATGAAAGTGCAGAGTCCTCACCACTGGACCACCAGGGAATTCCCTAAGCTTTCTGATATAAAGTGGTAAAGACACCAAGAATGGCTGTAAGTTTACTGCCTGCATTAAAAGTAGGTTTAAAAATGGCTACCAGGTATTTTCTAAAATAAGCAAACTAAAACTATGTCCAAAATGTGAAAGAAAAAAGTTATAAAAGTCAAAGGTATATACATAAATATTAGTGCTTACACTGTTCAGCTTAATAAATGATGATTTTGTACACATTTTGCTGGACTCTACCAAAAGAAATGAGTGTTCCTGCCACCAAGGAACTCTAGCAAGAGACAATAAAACTGCACACTAGCACTATGTACAAAAGGCTCTAGCAGGACCCGGAGTGACTTTGAAAGGTCAGGTTTTCAGAGAATGCTGTTCCCATGACTACAAAATATCCAAACTCCCGTAAGTAGGTGAGAAATTCATCTAAAGCATAATGTGACCCCATAAATTTGTGCTGAGAATCATTTTGGCAATCTGTGAGACTCAATGCACTAGCAGGTAAACTAAATGCACTGGGTTTATTTCCAGCCCAATCACTTAGGAGCCTGTGACCTTATCAGCAAAGTCATCTGATCATCAGTTCCTACCATAAGTAACACATGAGAAGAGTCACAGCACTATTTCCCTGACATTGTATTTAAGAGAATAAAAGAAATAGTTTTAAACTGCAGAGCCTGATGAAAATGAGTCATTACTTGCTTTCTTGAGCTGAACTGTCATTAGGGGATAAAGCATTCCCCACCCCACCCCCACTTATTCATCAACTATTGAGTGGCATGACTTCCTTCCACTCTATGGAAAAGGCAAAGATTCTTAAGTTCTACTGAAAGGAATGCATTCCAGAAACACTACATATGAAACCAAATGAGGCAAAACTGGGTCACAGTGAAGTCCCACACCCTCATGTTCCCTACTTTAGAGATAAACTCCATTCAACAGGGATAAATAACCAAAGAACAAAGCCAGAGCCAGAGCATCAGTAAAATGAATTAATTTGAGTGGTAATATTAAAAAATTAATACCCACGTAACATTATCCAACCCTCATAAGACACTTCTCTAAAAATATTGAACATACACACAGAGAATTTTAATGAAAGTTTTATGTCTTAAGTGCCACTAGATCATCGACACATTTTCCACTCACTTATGGCTAAGAGTTCCTATAAGCACTTCAAGTATTAACAATGACTTCAGATTGCGGGGGTGTGGGTGGGGAGGACGGAGAATCCTCCCTGTAGAGGATATGTAGACTGTGTTTCTTACGTATGTTCATTCTCTTTCTCTCACACACACAGAAAAATTTAGAACGTGGATTCCAGTCCACTGGTGGAAAAACCACTGACACCTGAGAAGTTCACCCTTTGGGAAATTTGGCTGTAGGGGACATTTTTCATTAAAAAACTGCTCAAGTAGTTAATGACCATTACACTAAACACCATGAGTAACTGAAAAATATATACCTTCTTTGATTTAAACAAAAATGAAGTGGCAAGAGGAGGCAATAAAAAGGGAATGCACTCATTAGGTTTCTGGGAGCATGATCAGGATTTGCCTCATCCTTGTCACAGAGGCCTTTTATACTTGAACTTGAGTGTCTAAAGGCATTTCTCAAATAGTCTTTTGTCTAACACATATCTACAGGGGTGGAGATCTAGTAGAAACATTCCAGGAGACTTAATCACAGAGGCAAGTTTGGACAAACAGCTTTATCATATGGATGATAGCTTCCATTTTCAAATCTGATCAGCTTTTGAAGAACCTACTGACATTATCAGGGTGTTTTAATATGTGTGGTCTAAAAAAGAATTAATCATCAGTTCTGATGCAATTTTAAGCATTAGCCTGATTTAGATGGTGACACCTTAAATGACTGTGAACTGTAATGGTTCCTACAATTCCCACAAGCAGCAGAAAAAATATCAAATATCACATAACCATGACTGAAAACATTAAATAAATAAGATTTACTTCATTTTTTGCCATGCCATGTGGCTTGTGGGATCTTAGTTTCCTGATCAGGGATTGAAACCAGGTCCATGGCAGTGAAAGCAGCAAGTCCTTCCACTGGAAGGCCAGGGAATTCCCAAGGATTGTTTACTTTCTACACAGCTAAAGTTATTAATTTATACAACTTTGGCTTTCTGATTCACAAATTATTTAAGAGATCTGAATTTAAAACAAAGCTCTTGATGGTCTTTTGAAAGTTCTTTGTTCTTTCAATTAATTCTATGAGCTCATACATGGTGACAACCTGGATGCTGTCATTACTAAATACACTGGGCATTTAATAGTCTATAATGCATTTCAACATGTTTAATTTAAATGTGTAAGGCAAGATGATTTATACATGAAGTTGTAATCTGGAAAAGAGTAAATCATTTAATGAGTATTCTCAGGGAGAAAATATAGATAAGGTTAACCCAACTTCCATGAGCTACATGATAAATCCATTTTTAATGTGTTTCTATATGTGGGGATAATAAAAGGGATAAGTTTGGAGGGAATGAGAGTAGCAATAAGGGATGAAAAACAGAATTTAATCCCGTGTAAATTTTATGTACTAGAAATTTTAAAATTCAAGCTATCAGCATAGGTTGAAAATACATACCTTCTTTCCAATAACATTTCATAAAAGTCTCTAATATCTTGACCAGATTTTTCCATACAGTGATAAAATGCCAGCTGACTTTCTCGATTTGCAAAATCCACCTTAAAAAAAAAAGGAATAGCAGGTGTTTAATGCAAATTTCAGATTTCAATGGTGGAAAGTCTTTGAAAACTCTTCTTCTGGATAAATTTCAAGAAAACGTAACTTAAATCTCATTTAAGTGAAATAGTCCTCATAACTAAAATTGTATTTTTTTAACTTGAAAATTCTCCAATTCTACAGAAATCTTGATAAAGAATTATAATATAAAGTTTCAGAACCCAATCCTGAAGAAGTGGAGAAAGCAAAATCAAAAACTGAAACATACCTATCAGGATTCTAGGCCATCAGTTAAATAATCAGATCAACTAAATCTAGTGATATTTTGTGAAAAAACAGGCTTACAACCCAACATTCAAAAAACTAATAAGATCATGGCATCTGGTCCTATCACTCCATGGGAAATAGATGGGGAAAAATGAAAACAGTGACAGACGTTATTTTCTTGGGCTCCAAAATCACTGCAGATGGTGACTGCAGCCATGAAATTAAAAGATGCTTGCTCCTTGGGAAAAAAGCTATGACAAACATAGACAGCGTATTAAAAAGCAGAGACGTCACTTTGTGGACAAAGGTCCTCTAGTCAAAGCTATGGTTTTTCGAGTAGTCACGTATGGATGTGAGAGCTGGACTATAAAGAAAGCTGAGCGCCGAAGAATTGATGCTTTTGAACCGTGGTGCTGGATGAGAGTACCTTGGACAGCAAGATTAAACCAGTCAATCCACAATCAACCAACCCTGAATATTCATTGGAAGGACTGATGCAGAAGTTCCAGTACTTTGGCCACCTGATGCAAAGAGCCAACTCGTTGTAAAGACCTTGATGCTGGGAAAGACTTAAAGGCAGGAGGAGAAGGGGCAACAGAGGATGAGATAGTTGGATAGTATCACCGACTCAATGGACATGAGTTTGAGCAAACTGTGGGAGATAGGGAAGGACAGGGAAGCCTGGTATGCTGCAGTACATGGGGTTGCAAAGAGTTGGATATGATGAGCAACTAAACAACAACATCATCTTGTGCATAAATTTGCTGGAACCACAGTTAGAACATAAAATATGGAAGAACATTTAAACTTTACTCAGTGGGGCCTCAAAGTCACTAAAGCATGATATTCACCATCTATCAATATCTTATTTTAAAAAGACTGATTTCAATCTAACCATCAGAGTTATTAAGTGCATAAACTCCTTGAAACTCTTATGAACAAAAGTTTTTAAATAAGAACACTTAGACAAAAGACCATACTTTCAATGATCACCCACTCTTTAAAAGAAGAGGAAAAAGGAGCAAGAGGATCACTCAAGAAGTTGGGCTGACACTTGGAGTTCCCGGAAGTGCAGCCTGCACTGAGACCTCACTCGTGAGCACCAGGGACCCAGGCTGTAGGGAAGCACACTTCCTCGAATGAGGATTTTTAGGAAAGGCTCTGTGGTAACGTTTTAAAAGACTCTGTGTCCTTAAGTTCAGTTCAGTTCAGTCCAGTCACTCAGTCATGTCTGACTCTTTGTGACCCCATGAACTGCAGCACGCCAGGCTGCCCTGTCCATCACCAACTTCCGGAGTTCACTCAGACTCATATTCATCGAGTCAGTGATGCCATCCAGCCATCTCATCCTCTGTCAGCCCCTTCTCCTCCTGCCCCCAATCCCTCCCAGCATCAGAGTCTTTTCCAATGAGTCAACTCTTCGCATGAGGTGGCCAAAGTACTGGAGCTTCAGCTTCAGCATCATTCCTTCCAAAGAAATCCCAGGGCCGATCTCCTTCAGAATGGACTGGTTGGGTCTCCTTGTAGTCCAAGGGACTCTCAAGAGTCTTCTCCAACACCACAGTTCAAAAGCATCAATTCTTCGGTGCTCAGCCTTCTTCACAGTCCAACTCTCACATCCATACATGACCACTGGAAGTAGCCAAACGTAAAAAATGTAATATCGCCCTTGAAAACGGAGGACATATACTAGATGTGCTGTAAGCCAACAAAATGCCAATCATTAACAGGTTGGGATCCAAACATGATTTTGTTTTGGTTCTGCTGAAAGTCGTTCTGCACACCTTTATCTTATTCCCACCAATCTTCCTCCCCTTGGTCTCTTTTACAGCTGCTTGTGCATATTCAATTTCATTGTAAAGAACCAGGGCCATGCCTTTTAAGCGATCAAACACCACCTGTAAAAAAGCAAAACAACATCAGTCTAAATGAAATTCTGTGCTAGTCCCAACAAAATCCTAAGTCACTAACACATTGCCAAGAATAAATACATATTTTTTTTTATTCCAGAAAAAAATTTGTTTTTCCTGATGATGCATGTTATAGTAAAAACACAACAAAATGTCAAGGAACTGTTTAGATTTGTGGATATTGTGGCCTGAGGCATATTGTTTTTATTTTTTCTGTTTTCTTTCTCCACGTTGACTGAGTACTGTCCTATATTAAAGTAAGTACCGACAAAAAACCCACCAAACCAAAAAACTGTTTCTCCATACAACAAAAGCTACACCTAAAGAAATGTCAAAGTTATGCAACACACCTCCCACAATGTAAAATCTGCTTTTAGGAAGTTAAAATCTTTACCACCACATGGAATGGAGTCCAGAGACCCTTTCCCTGTATGTTTGTGAATGTTACACAACAAACATTGGTTGGATGAATATTCTGTTGTATGAATGTTTTTGAAAATTATCATTTTTTAAAAAAAATCAAGTCTAATTACGTATAAGTGTGAATGTGAATAATTATATAATCAGACTAACTTTAATGAGATAAAATTATAGAAATCCTTAAGCAACAGTCTATTTAACAATATTTTGCAGACTGGTTCCAAAATTAATCATTTTGATGGGCTCAATATAGTTTTTTCAAAATATATCATAAGCAAGTGCTCTTCTAGATCAAATTTTGGAAAAAAGAGAATTTTAATGTATGAGTTACTAAAGAAAAGTCAGCACTAGAAACTGGGTCTGAAAGGACAGAATATCAAAAGAAAGGAAGTCAGTAGTGACCTAAAGCCACATATCCAAACCTCCCACTTACCTTTACCACAGGCCCGTATCGGCAAAAATGTCGTGTTAAATATTGGTCTGATACATTTGAAGAAAGCCCATCTAACCACACACAGTTTGTAGGCATGCTCTTTCCAAAACCCAGCTGAATACAAAAGGCAAAATTTCTATTAGTTAAGCCACCAATTATTCAACAACAAAAACTGTGAAAAAACTTGTATTCTGTAGGAATCTTATCAAACCACCACCTCAAGTGGGAATCAAGTTAAAATCAAACAAAAATTTACACAAAATTTATCCTGCCTGGCTAAGCGAGTATTAATTCAGATTATAGTATAACAGGATAAGGATGCAAAGAAGTTTATTACCTTTATGGTTATCTAACTGTACTATTATATTTTTAAATACTCATATATACCAAAATAAAACACCTCCAAATCTTGAGAAAAAAAACACAGCAAATATTAACAGCACAGTAACTTATATAAATTCCTTTACCTTGAGACGATTATTTCCAAGGTATTCCCCATCCATCTTCTTAATAGCCTTACAAACGCTGGCAATGTCACAGTATTGCAAGAATGCATACTGAGGGACTCCATTTACTTTCTTAATATCAATATCCTGAAAAAAACAATGGATGGATACTACTTAGTGATACGCCAATAAAAAATAAATCAGAATAAATCAAGACCATATGAGCTACATGGTTCTCAAAACAATCAGATTCCTCCCAAACCACCTGCTTAGTTACAATTATACATCTTAATGCAACTGTAAATAGCCTAAAAATCTATTCAACACAACATTTGTAGTCACAAACCATGAAATTCTTCTCACGTGAAGCTCTTTGCAGAAGAGCAACTGCAATGCAACTCAAAACTCAAAATTTTAAATCCATAATACCTGTGTTAAGAGAAATTTAAGAAGTAAAAGGTGGCCTATTTAATGAAAACCTAACAAATGATTCCCTTCTGCAGTATCTAAAATCCTTATTAGGGGCAAGCCATTTAAAATACAGCATCTGGGAAGAATAACAATGATAAAGAAGTCAAATTTTCAAAAAGTGATTTAAAATATGCAATCCTGACTCAGAAGCTTCATTCTATTAGTATATCTAACTGAATCAAACCTGGTGACTGATAAATG
The DNA here is from genome assembly GCA_006410615.1 of Neotragus moschatus. Classification (NCBI taxonomy): domain Eukaryota; kingdom Metazoa; phylum Chordata; class Mammalia; order Artiodactyla; family Bovidae; genus Neotragus; species Neotragus moschatus. The sequence goes on from SJYA01002443.1 coordinate 3,229,708, forward strand.
TGGTAATAATCTCTCATACCCAGAAAGAATGGACTATATAAATATCTGAACTACTCTGTGAAGATGCATTAGAATACCATCCCTGGACTAAAGAAACACTCTACATAAAGGAATATCCCCATTTCTTTGGAATGCTCAAAACCTGCTGTCACATCTGACACTCTGGTCCTGCCTACTTAGAGGAGGTAGTGAAAAAACCTGGCTTACACATGAAAATGGTCCAGAGAAACCAGACACTTGGATGGCAAAACTTGTACTTAAACAATAATGAGCTGGGCCATATATTGCAGATTATGTATTGTGATTATCTAAGCCTCCTTAAGGGTCACAAGCCAATAATCAAAACCTGAAACAGAGCAAAATGAGTAATGCATTTAAAGAGCTGTTTGATGGGTCCTTAAAAAAAAAGAAAAGCAATAATTTATACTCAAAATTTTTCTAAGTAATGGTAAACGGAAGCTGTTTTCATCATTACATAAAATGTAGTAACTCAGGATAGCTCCATTTAAATTTCCCAAAGAACAATGGTGGGCTGACTCACTAAAAAGGTTCTGTTATAGCATAATCTGTTATCAATAAGCAGCAGACCATGTTCCCAAGGTTTGTATGTCATTAAAACAGTGACAATCACGAGCAACTGCAAACAAGATAACAGTTTTCAAACAGAATACTGACATGTCTGCCTTATTGACAAGCATAGCTCTTAAAACACAATAATCACTCCATTTTTAGCAACCCTGGTGATAAAAATATATCCACATGCCCAAATTCAACTTTTTATACTCCTTCAAAATTTATGGTAGCAGCTACATTCAAATAAAAGTATGTTTGAAAATTTTATCAATTCATAGTCTCGTGAAGCCAAAAAACAAATAAATAAGAGACTGTGATCTAAAGATAGAAGCTGTAGCCCAGATAGGTAACTGAGCGTCTATCTAGTCACTCATCCAGGTAGGCAGTAGAGATGGAATTAACAGTATACAGTACTCTCACAAAAATAAGAGAAGTTAAATAATCAGAAAAGAAAGATGAATGTTTTGTTGGTATCTCTCCCTAAATAGCTTCTCTGTTTTTGCTTCACTTCTGACAACCACTTCAATTTCTTCTCTCAAGCCCCTAAAGATAAAGTTTTGTTCAGCCACAAGCACAAATAATATTTTATTCACAAGACTAGGTTATGCCATTAAAAAATATTAAGACTCTTTTCCCTAGAGCATTAGTGTATGCGTAAGAATTGACAAATGGACACTACACATACACAAACCTAAAAGATGTACAATAGCTGTTTCTACTCAAACTTTTTTTTTTTCTCTCCAAAGTCCAAATATATTACTTTCTTCACAATTATTAACTGTGAAGTCCTAGAGAAAAGTCTAGGAAGACAGAAGTAATTTTCCTATTTTTTTCAAACATAACACAAAACAATATACCTAAGGATACAAACTGTAACCAAACTATTTTCACTATAATTTGACTCAAGTTTTAAATCATGGAGAACAGAAAAACCCTTCTAAGTCAAACAATGACTTGCATAATTTAAACAGATTCTAATTAAAACTTCAAAACAGAACCGAGCTTCCAGTACGACAACCACATTCCAATAATTCCCAAGGTACTTCTAATGTGCATTGTAATAAAAAGAATCATATACTAATCAATCATATACTAATCTGCTGCTCTGTTTCCTCTTCCACATTTTCCTTTCAACCCACAGGACTAAAGATGGCATTAAAACAGCATCCAATGGACAAAGATAAGAAAAGTGGAAAGGAAAATACATATGTAAATAAAGACAATTATATATTTTTACATATACAAATAAAGCAGTCCCTGATGAGTTTTGCCAGATCATCTTTTAGCAGGAATTAAAAACACATAGGGCAAGTGAGAAAAATATTCATTATAATGTCTAAATACATTTTTCCAAATATAAGCTGTACTTATGCTGTACGTTTTATGACAAAGATTTAAAACTGTTTTCATTGTTAAAAAAAAAAAAAAAAAAACCCAACATACCACAATTTCTCCAAAGCGCTGGAAGATGTTGCGAAGATCATGGTAAGTAGTGGTTTTTTCAAGGTTACCAATAAAAAGGGTTCTTGTTGCTTTGGGGTGAAATTCATCTATCCTTTCATCCAAGGGGCGAAATTCATTTTCACTTTCCGTTTCTGTAAGTGGGAAGGGGCAGAGAGTGTTTTAATGTTTACTCATATATCATAGGAAAATCTACTTTAAGAAATCAAATCTCTGATATACAGGGCTTAATTCTCATGTAATCTGAAAAATCATATATACCATAAGAAACTGCTCCAAAGCAAAAGAATACAGAGGCTAGAGAAACAGGTCCAAAAAATTAAGAGAAAGTTAACACCTTGATCTATCAAATAGAAAAGTAGGCTGAATTTCCATTTCAGTTGATTTATTTTAAAGATAATCATTTCAGAAATAGGTTTTAACCCCCAATGGAAAACGGCAATTATTTAATAATCTTAGGTTTCAAAATTACGTAGTAGGCTCTGAATGCAGACTATAAAACTAAAATCCTAAAATCTGAAATAAACATGAAATTCAGCTAAAAATAGTCCAGTTTCATATCTGTTTTACTTTTCAATATTTTGTAAAATATTTAGCATTTTATGCTTGTCATACCCAATCATCTAAATACAGCAATTTTTAGATACAAGAATAGTAACTATGAAAACTGACTAAGTAACGCTTACAAAATATCTTCTTTTGGTGCTGCATGGTACCCAATGACAAATAGAAAGAGGTTAAATGACTCTTAAGGTTTTTATTTCTTATGATCAAAGTCCTGGTTCAATGTCTAACTCAATCGTAGGCTTTCTCTGAAGTTCCATTTAACTTGGGATGGGCTTTCCTCGTGGGTCAGAAGGTAAAGAATCTGTCTTCTATGTGTGTTTGATCCCTGGATCAGGAAGATCCCCTGGAGAAGGAAATGGCAACTCACTCCAGTATTCTTGCCTGGAAAATTCCATGCACAAAGGAGCCTGGCGGGCTACAGTCCATGAGGTCGCAAAGAGTGGGACACGACTGAGTGACTCAACAACAAGAAGTCAGGGGGCTTTCAACATTTTCTGGATAACAATCATAATATGGTCTGTATGATATCTCTCTTTTTTAATGTAAAACAAAGCCATCCAAAAACGTTGGTATATAATCAGCTTGACTAAAACAAAGTGTTCATTAGCTCTAGCCACATTACTGATGATGTCAACAACAACACTGATATTCAAAAGACTCAACTTCTGAGCTGCTGGGTGAACTACGCCAGAATACATCTCACTCCTGATTCCAGTTTAATAGCTCTAATGGTAGCAGAGCTTAATCTCACCCAATCATCAGAGAGTATATATTCAGTCAGAGAGTATATTCAGTCAGATGGACCCAGAAACTGCTCAGTGCTCATTACACCTATCTTTATCTACATTTTCATCTTATTTCACAGGGGGTATGTCTCATTTTAAACTCAACAAGGTCTTAAAATTATCTAGGAGAGTATATACTTAGAAATATTTCATATAAAAGGAGAAAAAAAGAATTCAGACACATCTTGAGATTTGTACTTTAAAAGGCAGAATCAGGGGAGTTCCCTTGGCCTGGTGGCCTATTGGTCAGGATTCTAGGCTTTCATTGCTGTGGTCCAGATTCAGCCCCTATCAGGAGAACTAAGATCCCCCAAGCCTCGTAGTGCAGTCAAAAAAAAAAGAAAAAGCAGAATCAGAATGATAAAAAGCATGATTTGCAACCATTAAAATCTACAATGACTTCATTTCCACCAAACAAACAGCTCAGTAAAAATTTCAGAGTGTGTCTTTCAGCCTTCATGACCAGTTTTAACTCTTATTGCCTACACATCACTGAAATGTTGAGGGGATTGTGATGTTGCGCAGCAGAGGAGTAAAAAAGCACAATGTTTGAAGCCACCAGAGGTCTGTCAGCAAAGTTAGGTTTCCTGGACTTGGATATTTTTAATTCCAAGAGGTCTCTGACCTAAGGAAGCAATCAGCTCCATACATTTCAATATAAAACATTTATGACAACCATCCAACAGCTAATCCCAACCAAATGTCCTTACACAGCTTTCAAATAACCCATTCAACTGGTCTTTCAATGCTGTCCCATTTGGGAAAAGTATCTTTGGCTTTGTTATGCTTGAACCAATCCAACTTCTCAACATCTTCAATGAAAGAAAAGTAAAAGTGTTGGTGGCTTGATAGTGTCTGACTCTTTGTGATCCCACAGATTGTAGCCTGCCAGGCTTCTCTGTGCAAGGGATTTTCCAAGCAAGAATACTGGAATGGGTTGCTGTGCCCTTCTCCAGGAGAGCTCCCTGACCCAGGGATCAAACCCAGGTCCCCTGCATCGCAGGCAGATTTTTAACTGTCTGAGATACCAGGGAAGCTTAAAAAAAACTCAACATCTTCAGCGGCTGGTGGTTAAAGCTCAGTTAACATCCTGGGTGTTGACTAATTGGTAAAATGATTTTTTTTTTAATCTTCTGGTCATCCTGTGCAGCATGGGGGATCTTAGTTTCCCCACCAGGGATGGGATCTGAGACCCCTGCACTAGAAGCACAAAGTTTTAACCACTGGACTGCCAGGAAAGACCCCCAATATATATATATTTTTCACTAAAAACCTCAAGCTAAGCCCACTACTTGAGGATTAGAAGGTCACTTATTGATAATGTCCCTGAGTTAGATCCTCACTAATTAAAAAATTACATATGTATTTATGGCTCTAAAAACTTGTACAGATTATATGACATTCTAAATATTATTCCTCAAAGTCAGTTCTGACTGTTTAAAATGTGTTAAATAAGAACTCCTGAGCTGCCCTTAGCCCAGTATAAGTTAAGGCAGCACATCTCAAACTCCACAGAGGAGGAAATGAATGGGAAGGCATAACATATTAACAATTCCTTTGAAAAGATAATATTCCTTTGAATTCCTGTGTTTTACCACAAAATTAAGCATATTTTATAGTCTTCATTCTAACAACTCTGTGCCTGCTTTAATATACAAATAAGACACATTCTTATCAGAAAAATTCTATTTTTTTCTCTTAGTTGTCAAATAAAATGAATATTCCATGAAAATGGGCTATGTTTATCCTACAAATTCCACTCCAAGTCTCACTCTTAAAGTTCAACCGTCCCACGCATACATTATGTGAATGCATAGAGTTAACATTTCTGCTCATTCCTCTATAGATTTACTCACAAGTAAATCAGGGGTTTTAAAAACTTGAGCATGCAAATTCTAAACCAGTGAGGGTAGGATCAAAGATCTGCATTATAAACAAGCACTGCAGGTGGTTCTGAAACAGGAAGAACACTGACCCACGTCATGTCTGACAAGACTTCCTGATTCAGAATAGACAAGTCTTACAGGCAGGTTCCAGCAACATAACGTCCCCTTGAAATTTTCAAGGGCTGCATATACTCAATCTGTCATTATCTTTCAAGGCTATGGAAATTGGAATAACAGGTCCAATTTGTGCAGAGCATAATGGAAACAGAACTGGTCTAACTAGTCCCTCAAATTGATGTAGTCTGTTTTCTAATTCTGTCCTCATTCTCCTAGGAACTACCACCTTATCTCAATCAATTCAATCCTTTGGGGGAGGGGGGATTCAACAAGGGCCTAAACTGCCTTTTACAAAAACAATCTTCATGCCTTCTAAACCAAAACAATCTATTTTATTAAGTTGAGCAACAACTTAATAAACAACAGCTCTTTAAAACAGAAGACACTGAACGTGTGTTAAGAGAGCTGTCTCTGTCTCTTACCCGGCCCTATCCATGCTGTTACTTCAATCTGCATGCCAAAGAAAAGTTTTCCTTTTGATGCAGTCAACGCTTTTTCTTGGTCCTCTTGCTGCCGAAAGAATACCAGACCATATCTCTCTTCTGAAGTTCCATGTATCTGCACTGAAGTCACCTTTCCAAATTTCTTAAATTCATGGAAAAGGCCATCTTTAAGGCTTGTATCTAAACCATCAAACAAAAACAAGTTGCTCATTTTTCTAATACAGTTACAACTCAAAATGTAAGCTATTGAGTCTTTAACCTGACTTTTGACCTAATCAGCATTAAAACATTACCTTTTCGAATTAAACCACTCTAAAGATGCATTTTAGAGACTACTGAACAATTCTGAAAATAAACTGGGTTTTAAAAGATATTACTGGTTATCTGCTAGAATGATATAGCATGGTTACTCAGGAAGATACTCTTATGTACAGATCTTTTAAAATAGTGTGAAATGATATAATACCAGGGATTCACTTTAGGATAAAAAGGGAATAAGAACAGGAAAGAATAAAGATGGAGACAGTTAAAGCAAGTGTGGCAAAACACTGATGATTTTTAAATCTGGTATGGTGTAAGGGAAGTTCATTTTGCTATTTCTTCTACTGTGGGTGAGTTTAAAATTTTCATGAAAGAAACTTCACAAACATACATATATATGCATATGAAAAATTTAAAGACTTGAGAAACAGTCATATCTCTGGTTTTCCATGCATCGTGCTGATGATAAAACTGTGGGAAATGGCATATAACATGCTAAACAACTTTAACGCCTTTTAGAGATGAATTATACTACCTGGAAGTCTTGTGTTAATTAGTTTCATTATAAAAATTAAAACTGTACAGAAAGACAAGTTAATTTTAACCCCTGTCCATTCCTAAATTACAAAGCAATTAAATTAAAAGTTCATCAACATTTGTATCTCAATAGTCTCTATTCATATACCTGGTATGTACGTTTCATAGGCTAGTTTAATAAATAAGTAATCACTGAAATGCACTTAGTAAGACATACTTAGTTTGGTCTTTGTTGGTCTGACCATCTATTAACAGTTGTTTACATACTCAATATATGCCTGACATAGCAATAAAAATACATTATAACAAAATGTCAAAAAAAAAATCGGAATAAAAATTACAATAGAGCTTTTAACTACATATAGTCATTATTCATGACTTTCTTCATTTAAAATGTTAACATATTGAAATGGATTTCCTAGCATAATCTTATGTCCAAGTTATTTCATAGGACTCCAGACCACTGTAAATCTAACTCAAAATAGTGTTTCTATAATTTCATTATACCAAATTTTTCCCAATATAAAAATATTTAATCGAGAAAGCATTTTATTCAAAATGAACCATGCTTTCTTTATATAACATGCACCATACATATAGCTTCATGTGTGTAAATGCATACAATATGCATAATAATGTATATATATATATATAATATATATGATTAGGCACAAGTAACATGCAATCTTACATATGCAACAACCTAGAAATTATATAAATTATAATCACTTGCTTTTTATTACATGACATTAAATAGCAATGAACCACAGAAAGAAAAAAAGGAGTCAAAGATAAAAGACAAATAGAAAATATTACCAACACAGTCAGAATAAGAAAGAGATTTAAACAAAATTTATACAATGTAGAAAACATAAGTTGCTCTCTCGTTTCCCAAAACTAGCAGAGAAGAAAGTACAGTAATACAAAATTTTACCTGTAGAGCGCACTGGAAGATTCTGAACCTTGATCCCAAAACTTTTACGGGGCTCATCTTTGTCCAGAGATGAAAGCAACTGGGAAGTGGGTGCTGGGACTGCTGCAGATTGAACCGATCGGGCTGGAGAGTCATCACTTGAACTACTGCTGGAATCAGTGCTACAGATGGGCAAAGAAAAAAACAAACAGGTGAAAAAACCAACAAAGAGTCACATATAAGACTTCTTATAGTCAACAAGTGGCAATCATAATCTGAACAATTTTTTCCAAATAAATCAAGACTAGTAAACACACATGACTTAAGCGTAATTTTAATAAAATAGTGGATCTATGAGTTTTGGATTCAGAGATGTCTATTTAAATCCTGACTCAGACATACAGCATGTATCCTTGGACAAGTCACTTAACCTCTTGCTAAGCCTTAGTTTCTACATCTGTAAAAATGGAAATAATAATAGTACCTATCTCACAAGGTTAAGAAACAAAAAAACACACAAGTTTAGAGTTCAGAATATGACTGGCAAGAAATAAATGAAGTGGCAATGCTGTTACTATTATTGTTACTGCTACCATTACCACCACCTCATAGATATTAATTTTTAGGAGAAAACAGACATTCAAAATAATTTCCCAGGTTTAAATTTTTGAAGGATTAATAAAGAAACATTATACAAATTACTAGAGTCTTGTCAGTTAGGCTCTTTTCTCTGTGAATAATGTGGAAAATGAGAGTCAATGAAATTTAATTTTTCTCTTCAGTTTAATACAAACCTTGAAGTGTAAGACAATCACAGTTGAGAGAAAAGGAGATCATCATTGCAACAAAAAGAATAAAATACCTATGAATAAATCTATCTAAGTGCTGCACTCAATATGCCAGCAAATTTGGAAAACTCAGCAGTGGCCACAGGACTGGAAAAGGTCTGTTTTTATTCCAATCCCAAAGAAAGGCAATGCCAAAGAATGGTCAAACTACTGCACAATTGCACTCATCTCACATGCTAGTAAAGTAATCTCAAAATTCTCCAAGCCAGGCTTCAGCAATACATGAACCGTGAACTTCCAGATGTTCAAGCTGGTTTTAGAAAAGGCAGAGGAACCAGAGGTCAAATTGCCAACATCCGCTGGATCATGGAAAAAGCAAGAGAGTTCCAGAAAAACATCTATTTCTGCTTTATTGACTATGCCAAAGCCTTTGACTGTGTGGATCACAATAAACTGTGGAAAATTCTGAGAGAGATGGGAATACCAGACCACCTGACCTGCCTCTTGAGAAATCTGTATGCAGGCCAGGAAGCAACAGTTAGAACTGGACATGGAGCAACAGATTGGCTCCAAGTAGGAAAAGGAGTATGTCAAGGCTGTATATTGTCACCTTGCTTATTTAACTTATATGCAGAGGACATCATGAGAAATGCTGGGCTGGAGGAAGCACAAGCTGGAATCAAGATTGCTGGGAGAAATAGCAATAACCTCAGATATGCAGAAGACACCACCCTTGTGGCAGAAAGTGAAGAGGAACTAAAGAGCCTCTTGATGAAAGTGAAAGAGGAAAGTGAAAAAGTTGGCTTAAAGCTCAACATTCAGAAAACAAAGATCATGGCACCCAGTCCCATCACCTCATGGAAAATAGACAGGGAAACAGTGGAGACAGTGTCAGATTTTATTTTTCTGGGTTCCAAAATCACTGCAGATGGTGACTGTAGCCATGAAATTAAAAGACACTTACTCCTTGGAAGAACAGTTATGACCAACCTAGAGAGCATATTCAAAAGCAGAGATATTACTTTGCCGACTAAAGCCCATCTAGTCAAGGCTATGGTTTTTCCAGTGGTCATGTATGGACGTGAGAGTTGGACTGTGAAGAAGGCTGAGCGCCGAAGAATTGATGCTTTTGAACTGTGGTGTTGGAGAAGACTCTTGAGAGTCCCTTGGACTACAAGGAGGTCCAACTAGTCCATTCTGAAGGAGATCGGCCCTGGGATTTCTTTGGAAGGAATGATGCTGAAGCTGAAGCTCCAGTACTTTGGCCACCTTATGTGAAGAGTTGACTCATTGGAAAAGACTCTGATGCTAGGAGGGATTGGGGGCAGGAAGAGAAGGGGACGACAGAGGATGAGATGGCTGGATGGCATCACTGACTCGATGGGCATGAGTCTGAGTGTACTCTGGGAGTTGGTGATGGACAGGGAGGCCGGGCGTGCTGCGATTTACGGAGTCACAAAGAGTCGGACACGACTGAGCGACTGAACTGAAGAAGACGAAAGACCTGTATGGAAAAAACTATAAAACTGATGAAAGATTACACAAACGGATGGAGAGACATACCATGTTCTTGGACTGAAAGAATCAATACTGTGAAAATGACTATATTACCCAAAGCAATCTACAGATCCAATTCAATCCTTACCAAAATACTAGTGGATATTTTTCACAGAACTATAACAAAAAATTTTAGTTTGTATGGAAAAACAAAAGACAATCTGTGTTTTGTCAAAGCAATCTTGAGAAAGAAAAATGAAGCTGGAGGAATCAATCTTCCTGACATCAGACTATACTACAAAGCTACAGTCATCAAGACAGTATGTACTGGCACAAAAATAGAAACATAGACCAATCGAACAAGACAGAAAGCCCAGAGATAAATCCACGCACCTATGCTCACCTTATCTTTGATAAACGAGGCATGAATATACAATGGAGAAAAGATAGCTTCTTCAATAAGTGGTGCTGGGAAAACTGGATAGCTACATGCAAAAAAAATGAAACTAGAACATTTTGAACACAAAAATAAACTCAAAATGGATTAAAGACTTAAATGTAAGGCCAGAAACGATAAAAGTCTTAGAGGAAAACATAGGCAATATACTCTTTGGCATATATCACAGCAATATCCTCTTTGATCCCCCTCCTAGAGTAATGGAAATAAAAACAAAAATAAACAAATGGACCTGATTAAAACTTTCACACAGCAAATGAAACAATAAACAAAATGAAAAGACAACCCTCAGAATGGATGAAAGTAATTGCAAATGAAACAACTGACAAAGGATTAACCTCCAGAATATACAAACAGCTCATCTAGCCCAATACCAGAAAAACAAACAACCCAAACAAAAAACAGGCACATGAAAAGATGCTCAATATTGCTCATTATTAGAGAAATGCAAACCAAAACTACAATGAGGTATCACTCCACTGGTCAGAGGCCACCATCAAAATATTTACAAATAATAAATGTTGGAGAGGGTATGGAAAAAAGCAAACCCTACTGCACTGTTGGTGGGAATGCAAATTGATACAGCCACAATGGAGAACAGTATGGAGATTCCTTTAAATACTAGGAATAAAATCATATATGATCCAAATACTACACTACTGGATATATACCCAGAGAAAATGATAATTGAAAAAGACACATGTACCCCAATAGTCACTGTAGCACTATTTACAATAGCTAGGACATGGAAGCAACGTAGATGTCCATCAGCAGATGAATGGATAAAGAAGTTGTGGTACATACACACAACGGAATATTACTCAGCCATAAAAAGGAGCTCATCTGACTCAGTTCTAATAAGGTGGATGAACCTACAGCCTATTATACAGAGTGAAGTCAGTCAGAAAGTGAAAAACAGGTATCATATATTAACGCATATATATGTAATCTAGAAAGATGGTACTGATAAACATATCTGCAGGACAGTAATGGAGACACAGGGAATGGATTTGTAGACACAGGGACAAGGAGAGGGTGGGACAAACTGAGCGAGTGGCACTGAAACATGCCCACTGCCATCTGCAAAACAGACAGCTGGCGGGAATTTGCTTTATGATGCAGGGAGCGCAAACCTGCTGCTCCGTGACAACCTCGAGGGGTGGGATGGGGTGGGAGGCAGTGGGGAAGGTTCAGGAGGGAGGGGATGTGCATGTACCTATGGCTGATTCATGTTGATATATGGTAGAAACCAACATAAAACTGTAAAGCAATTACCCTCCAACTAAAAATAAATTCTGGGAAAAAAGAAAGACAAGGAGAAAACATAACCAACACGGCAACATGGTCAGAATAAGAGACAGGCATTATAACATGTTTATAATGCCCAAGAACCATATGAGAAATATTAAATTATCATTTCAGTACTCCATGTGCAAGACTGCTGTGGCTTTAAGTTCTTTTATAGCATTTCCAAATACACTAAAAATAAAAAGCTATTTACAGGTTCTGTTATTTACAGGGTTCTGAAATTTTGCTTCATACTCTCAGCTCCTTATAGTGGAAGACTTAATCCTTTAAGCAAACAACTCAGGATGGGGGTTGGGGCACAGGTGGTAAATCCACCTTAGGCACACTCCCTAAAAGAAAAATTCAATAGTTTTTGTCATTTGCACTTAGACTAGAGCTCTCACATCCACAACAAACTCTGACCCAGTCAGATGAGTAAGTCCAACTCCAAGAACTGAGACCAACTTGCTACTGCTTTTTTAATACCTCAGGTTGGAGCTGGGGGGTGGAATATCCTTAAAAAATAAAACTTACACAGCATTTTTATTTAGTTCTCACATAATTAGGCAAAAGATTAAAAATTTTACGAAGTTATCAGAGTTTTCTGCAGTTTAAAACATAAAGAAATAAACCTATGCCAGTAACAGCCAAAAAGAGATATCTGAGTTACAAAATACAAACTACTATGGATAAAAGCCTCAAGACAGAATAACAAGCCATCACTACCAGGCCTCCTAGATATGACTGAGCTTCAGTTTTCCCATTAATAAAAATAAAATTTTTCAAAGTTATAAAGTAAAAGTAGTGTTACAGCTACTAAGTGAACAAGATGAGATGGTTGGATGACATCATCGACTCAATGGACACGAGTTTCAGCAAACTCCAGGAGATGGTGGAGGACAGGGAAGCCTGGCATGCTGCTGTCCAGGGGGTCACAAAGAGGTGGACACAACTGAACAACTCAATAATGTCAACAAACTGAATAGGACACTGTGCTGTGCTGAGCTTAGTCACTCAGTCGTGTCTGACTCTTTGACATCCCATGGACTGTAGCCTGCCAGGCTCCTCTGTCCATGAGGATTCTCCAGGCAAGAATATTCGAGTGGGTTGCCATGCCCTCCTCCAGGGGATCTTCCTGACCCAGGAATCAAATGGGAGTCTCCTGCATTACAGGCAGATTCTTCACCATCTGAGCCACCAGGGAAGCCCAAGAATACTGGAGTGGGTAGCCTGTCCCTTCTCCAAGGGATCTTCCCAACCCAAGAAGTGAACCAGAGTATCTTGCATTGCAGGTGGATTCTTTACCAGCTGAGCTACCAGGAAGCCCAAATAGGACACTGCTGCTGCTGCTAAAGTTGCTTCAGCCGTGTCCAACTCTGTGCAACCCTATAGATAGCAACCCACCAGGCTCCCCCATCCCTGGGATTCTCCAGGCAAGAACACTGGAGTGGGTTGCCATTTCCTTCTCCAATGTGTGAAAGTGAAAAGTGAAAGTGAAGTCACTCAGTCGTGTCTGACTCATAGCGACCCCATGGACTGCAGCCTACCAGGCTCCTCCATCCATGGGATTTTCGGGCAAGAGTACTGGAGTAGGGTGCCATTGCCTTCTCCAAAATAGGAAACTACTCTCATTCAAATTAACCCATGTGTGCTCAGTTGTATCCGACTATTTGCAACTCCATGGACTGTAGCCCACCAGGCCCCTCTGTCCATGAAATTTTCCAGGCAAGATTACTGGAGTGGGTNGGGCAAGAGTACTGGAGTAGGGTGCCATTGCCTTCTCCAAAATAGGAAACTACTCTCATTCAAATTAACCCATGTGTGCTCAGTTGTATCCGACTATTTGCAACTCCATGGACTGTAGCCCACCAGGCCCCTCTGTCCATGAAATTTTCCAGGCAAGATTACTGGAGTGGGTTGCCATCCCCTTCTCCAAGGGATCTTCCTGACCCAGGATTGAACCCAAGTCTCTTGCATCTCCTGCACTGGTGGGTGGATTCATTACTACTACTGCTACCTGAGAAGCCCCATTCAAATCAAGGATTAACAAAATTAATCTCCTGTTTTTAGCACAGAAGGAAAAAAAATGGTTGTTACATGTATTACATACTCCAAGCAATACAAGATTATTCATAAGACCACCAGATGACTACAATATAAAATATGTATGTGACTTATCAATTTAATTTCAAGGAACCATATAATCACCATTAAGGAAAACACTTTACTATCAATACTACCATTATACACACCAAAATTCCTTAGCAATAGTGGGGAAAGATGTAAACAAGATGTATGGCCAGGAGAATCTCTGGGTACCAAAATAATGAGCCAACAAAGTTCTGTTTATGTTATAAAAATGCAGAGGAATCAATGATAATGATTTGAAAGCATAAAACAATGGTAGAAATGTCACACTTTTGTTTAATTTCCTGCTACCATACCAATTCTGAAACAAGATATAAAATTTAACTGGCAGAAATAGCTGCTGATCAATTTGGAGTTATAACTAAAAAGAAGGAAAGGTTTTTAAATAAATTATGAAACGATAAAACAATATAACCTTTGTGTTTGGATTTAAATATGCTAACCCCAAACTGCAATGTATATCTCCAGTGTAATCTGTTAAATGTAGTGTGGATTTCAAGATCTTGAATCAAAACAGGTCCCCAAATACTTTTCAGCCCTATAAACTGAAATAAAAACCAAATGCTCAGAATTTTTGTGTCAATCTTAACTTTTAAAAATTCTTATTTTCAGAATCTTGTTAAAACTGAAAAATCACAATGTATAGTATTTTGTGCTCAGTTGCTCAGTTGAATCGGACTCTTGAACTGTAGACCACCTGGCTCCTCAGTCCATGGGATTTCCCAGGCAAGAATACTGGAGTGGGTTGCCATTTACTCCTCCAGGGGATCTTCCTCACCCAGGGATCAAACCTGCATATCCTGCATTGCAGGGAGATTCTGTACTGCTGAGCCATACTATACAGGGAAGCCTGTATAGTATTTTAGTTGTTTCTTAAAAGCCAAGAATAGTTAATAGGAAGCTAGGAAGCTTTCCAATCTAAACTGTCTAAAGTATTGGTAATGAAGATGCATCAACTAATAGCTTTAAGAAAGTGGGCTTTAAATTTACCGAGCCACAGGAGAAACACAAAAAGATGTCCAACATCGCTAATTATTAGAGAAATGCAAATCAAACCTACAGTGAGGTATCACTTCACACTGATTAGAATATTTCATCAAAAAGTCTACAAATAATAAATGCTGGAGAGGGTGTGGAGAAAAAGGAACCCTCCTACACTGTCGGAAATGTATTTAAATTGGTGCAGCCACTACAGAGAACACTGGAAGGTTCCATAAAAAGCTAAAAAACAGAGCCACCATATGATTCTGCAATCCCTCTCCTGGGAATATTTCTATGAAAAAACACACCTGGGGACCTCCGTGGTGGAACCAGGGTTCAGAATCCACCTCCCAATGCAGCGGATGTGGGTTTGATCCTTGGTCGGGGAATTAAGATCTCACTTGCCACAACCAGAGAGCCCATGTGCTCTATAGAGTCTGGGTATCGGCTAGACTTCTAGAGAGAAGCCCATGTGCCACGGTGAAGCTCTTGTGTACCACAACTAAGACCCAATGTAGCCAACTAAATATTTTTTAAAACCCCATAATTTGAAAAGATTCATGCACCTTAATGTTCACTAAAGCATTATTTACAAAAGCCAAGATATGGAAGCAACTTAAGTGTCCATCAGCAGATGAATGGATAAGATATGGTGTATGTATACAATGGGATGTTACTCAGCCATAAAAAAGAATGTGGAAAGGAGGGTAAATTAAGAGTTTGGGATTAATATACATACACACTACTATATATAAAGTTGATAACCAACTACTATATAACACAGGGTACTGTCCTCAGTATTTTGTAATAACCTATAAGCCTTCCAGTGATGGCTCTGTGGGTACAATATCCGTTTGCAATGCAGGAGACACAAGAGACATGGGTTCGATCCATGGATAAGGAAGATCTCCTGGAGAAGGAAATGGCAACTCACTCCAGTATTCTTGCCTGGGAAATCCCACGGACAGAGAAGACTGGTGGGCCCCAGTCCATGGGACCACAGAGAGTCAGCCATGACTGAGAGACTGAGCACACCTAAGGAGAAGGAATCTGGAAAACAAAAAAAAGGTCACAGTGAGAGACTTTATTTTGGGGGGCTCCAAAATCACTGCAGATGGTGACTGCAGCCATGAAATTAAAAGACGCTTGCTCCTTAGAAGGAAAGCTATGACAAACCTAGACACGCTGCAGTCCATGGGGTTGCACTGAGTCAGACACGACTGAGCGACTGAACTGACTGATGTTCAACTGAATCACTTTGCTGTACACCTGAAACTAACACAACATTGTAAGTCAACTTCACTTTGATAAAAAAAACTATAAATAAAAATTTACCAGACTGTATCAGTATTATATTTTCAACATCACTTAAAAATTCCGAATGGCAAAGAACCTGAAAGAATTACAATTTAAAAGAAATCTAGTTATACTTTTCCTAAGTACATAAGACAATTAAGGGTGAATTATTTCTTGTATGTGCTTAAAATTTTAAAATTATGATTACTAAGGGGAATTCCCTTCTGATCCAGTGGTTAGGATTCTGCATTTTCACTGTTGTGGGCCCAGGGTTTATCCTTGGTCGAGGAACTAAGGTCTTGCAGGCCACGTGACACAGCCCTTCCTCCTCCCTGGAAAGAAAAATTATTCAGAAAACTAAGAAGTGGATCTGATCGAAATTTTCCATAGTGGAGAAATACAAGTGATTGGTTACACAGTAATTCTTGATAAGCAAACAGAATATGGGATGCCAGGATTCTCTTAAACCAAATTATGTTGTCAAATAAGTAACCGTTACTGTTTCCACAGCCATTTTATACACAAAACAATGTGAGCATTTGACTCTTAACACTGAAAATGTCAAGATACTGCATATGTCTATTTATAAGATGTGCTCAGTCACTCAGTGTGTTCAGCTCTTTGCGATCCCATGAACTGTAGTCTGCCAGGCTTCGCCGTCCACGGAATTTTCCAAGCAAGAATACTGGAGTGGATTGCCATTTCCTCCTCCAGAGGATCTTTCTGACCCAGGGATCAAACCCTAGTCTCCTGCATCACCTACATTGCAAGTAGATTCTTTTACCATTGAGCCAGCTGGGAAGCCCATTTATAAGATGACACAGGGATAAATGTGTTCACACACAAGAGTAACATCCAATGACACACACATATATACACTTGTATTTGTAAACATTCAATTATGATAAATAGGCATCTATGCTAGTTTTTAAAGCTGGACTATTAAAAGCATTTCACCAAATTGAGAAACAAAAGTATGGCCTAAGTCGATTTTTTTTTAAAGGAACCAGGAAAGTGACTAAAAAACTTGGCAGTTAAGAGGGCTGATTTGTTAAAAGAAGACATAATCTCAAGTGACAACTTTCAAACAATCTCTCTTCTCTTCTATCACGCAACTAACAATTTTTTCTATATATATAGTCAATATATAAGCTTAAGATAAAAGATGCCAAGTGCAGATTTTCCATCAGGACTGGGCAATTCAAGGACCTGCTGTCCTTGGGGCTTCCAGAAAGTGAAAAGGTAAAATGATCTAATTTCTTAAACAGAACGTACCATCATGCCAGGTAATAATCCCTTCAGGTCCAGTTTTTCACAAGTCCAAATTTTCAAAACAACCTTATCTTTTTTAGTGCAGCAGTTCTCTAAATGTGGTGTAAGGACCTGTGGGGATCTCCAAGGTCCTTTTGAGGGTCTCTGAGGTCCTCCCTATTTCAATTATGTATCTGTGTGAGGCCACATTTTCTTCATATACTTCACATTTTCATATAAAAATTTTATAATCACAACTTGAATACAGAAGTAGTTACGAGAATCTAGCTATCTGCTGAGATGCCACTCATCTCACTCTTTTTTGTTTTAAAAGACAGTTGTGTCACCCAGCTAGAGAGCTAAAATTAAAACTGACTATGGAGCTTCCTCCCCAGAAGCAGACAAGTTGAGGCAGATGGCTCTCCCAAGAGCATGGATGAAGATCTTTGTCTCCAATATGAAACTATTCCGTTTATCTTTGCGCCACTAGCTTTTTTCCTCTGTAAATGCACAGGAAGACAGGAATACTATAGAAGACTAAAGACTAAATCTACCACTAAGGCCATAGTTGCTTGAGGCCAAAAGGCCAAAAGTCCCTAGAATTTCTTGCTAAGGTGGTTTGGATAACAGAATTGCTTTCAATTACTGGCAAAACAAGCCTTAAGTTTATGCCATAGCAAATACCTCTTGCTACATCTGGATCAATCCCTCTGATCCTGGAGGAAACACAGGAAATTAGCAAAGAAGCCACTTGACTTAAGACAGGTTAATGCCCCTTTGGGTACATTCTTTGCTTTATTAGATACCAACTTGGCTGGTTCCCGGGGAGCCTTAAGGAGCATTCTAGTCTCTTGGTATTATCCAACTGACAGTCATCATTATACTCTCCCTGGTGGGCTGTAATCTCTCAAGGGTCTTAAATTCATTTTTGTAGTCATCAGCAACACAAATAAGATGAACAGCAAAAACAATTCTTTCACAGACCAGACACATAACCTATGAGTTTCATGCCCAGACAAAAATAACAATCTGATGGCGACCAAAAGTGGCACTTACACCAAATTTTTGGTTAAACTCTTCTGTATGAGAAGAGGGCCAAAAAGGGGGAGGGTGTTAATTAAGCAAGGAAACCATCAGACTGAGGTAGCTCTAATAATTTACAGCCCTACATAAGTAAACCAAACCTAAGCCTGCAAATGCCTCAAGATTAGGAAATCAAACCTAAGGACAACCAATAACCAACAGCCAGTCAGGCTTTTTCCAAATAAGGCAAATCCTAAAGCTATAACTGATCAAATAATTTTTCTGCTTTGCTTTTCTCCATAAAAATCTTTCCCTCCAGCTTCTGTTGATGGAGCACTCCTAACCACTTCCATTTTGGCAGTGCCCAACTCAATTAGATTTTTGCTGAGATAAACTATTAAAATTTAAAAGGAAAGAAAAAAGTTATAACAAATGTATCAATAAAATTTCAAATTAAAGTTAAAATTTCTAATATGGCAACGTGTCAAGAGACAGTACAAAATAAACAAAAGCTCAGTAATTTAAAAATATAGAAGGGTGCTGAGCCCACCAGAAAGCTTAAACAAGACTAAAAACAAAAACCCCACTAGCTCGGTAGATGGTCTGATGTGATCCTAATTCAATTTTACACTCCACCACTTCTGATATAACCTGAATTGCCAAATCAAGGCTGTGGTTTTTTGGTTTTATAAGAAAATCAGGAAAGAAATACTCAACTGTTCAGTCTGGCAAAGTACCTCATTTTGCCTCTCTAAACTTTAATTTCCCTAGTGGGTTATGAGACTTTCAAAGGTCCTGCTAACTCTAGGATTCTATGACTTTCCACCTCCCTCCAAATCTTCCAGCTCTGACACTTCCATATTGTTCAACATGGGAAAAGGGACCCTTTATAACTTGGCCCCAAACTAACTGCCTAGTTGCTCATTCTCACTCTCTTGTCACACTTTATCCCACCCACTAATGATCTATCCCATGGACAGAGGAGCTTGGTGGGCTACATAGGGTTACAAAAGAGTCAGATACAACTATGCAATTAAATAACAACAATGATCTGCCCACGTAACAGTATACCAGTTTAGGGCCTTCCCTGATGATCCAGTGGTTAGGACCCTGCACTTCCACAAGTTCTGTCCCTGGTGGGGAAATAAGATCCCACATGCCTCACGGTGCAGCCAAAACAAACAAACAAATGAGTATAGCAGGTTCTAACCATGGGTACCTCCCTTTTTTCTTATCAGATGTAAATCCTTAGTTAAATTACTTCCTCTCTAATCTTTCTTTTTCTTGAATGTAAATGGTCATAAGACCTACCATGTATGAGAGGCTGTGGTGAGGATTCAATGAGTTAGTGATGGCAAACTACTCAGCAGTCTGCCTGGCACAGCGATGGGAGTGTTCTCGTCCATACCTGCTCCTACTGAATACTCCTTTCTGTACCTCCCTGATTTGCCGTCAAGGATTAATGAGATTCAGAGTTAACCTGCTGCTCTGCAGCTGTTCTTGACAACCCCACCCCACCCCATAAGCATTCATTAGTTTCTTAGTTGTGTATTCCTAAACCTCTTTTACTACCATGTCTGTCTCAAACCTCTTCACTCAGCATCATAACCACGCATTTACTGGACTCTTACTGGATTCATCTTTGTAAACAGAGTCTAGCCATGGTGCCCAATGTATAATGCATGTGTGCCTCCAAGAAATTATTGACTTGAATTATGCAAGGAACTGAGATTGATGCCTAGGAAAGTACACCAAGCTCAATAAAATGAAGGTAATTACCTACATTCAGTATCTAAGAGTGAAATGAAAATATCTGATAAAATATGACTTTGTTGGAAACTGCAAAGTACGTCTTTCTTCTTTAATGTTTCATTAGTTATTCAAGAGAAACAATGGCTGTTCTAGCCAAGATTCTAGGACTTTGACACATATTATTAACCTGACTGAAAAATCACTGGTAACTGTAAAAACAAAAACACTTCATGGATCCTGTCATCTACACCTTTGTAGATTTTTTAAACAGACATTTTTTGGGATGAAAGAAAAGTGAAAGTGAAGTCACTCAGTAGTATCCAACTCTTTGAGACCCCATGGACTGTAGCCTACTGGGCTCCTCTGTCCATGGGATTTTCCAGGCAAGAATATTGGAGTGGGTTTCCATTTCCTTCTCCAGGAGATCTTCCCCACCCAAGGATGGAACCCAGGTCTTCTGCACTGTAGACAGACGGTTTACCGTCTGAGCCACCAGGGAATGTGATGAAAGAAAAAGCACAACTATAACACACACCACAATGCTTTAAATATCTAACAAAGTCCAGAGTCTTTGGATGCCTTATTCTATTTCATTCAAAAATCTTGTAACTGTGAAGACCTACATCAATGGCTCTCAGCTGGGACAATTTTGTCCCTCAAGGGACATTTTTGGTTGTCACAATTGTGGGTAGGGGTGAAGCTTACTGCCACTTAGTGACCAGAGGCCAGGGATGCTACTAACATCCTACAATGCATAAGACAGTCCCCACAACAAAGAATTATCTGGTCTCAAATATGAATAGTACCAAGGCTGAGAAAATCCAGCCTACATTATTTCCTTGACTGCTTTCCTGTATTTTGCAAATCCAACATGCTAATTTTAAGCTGCAATTCAAATGTGGGATCCTTGAAGTCACTCCTCTTCCTTATTACTAGTATAGCACTTCAGGGACTTCTCTGGTGGTCTGATGCTTAAGAATCTGCCTTGCAATGCAGGAGACGAGGGTTCAATCCCAGGTCCGGGAAAATCCCATGTGCCACAAAGTAACTAAAGCCCCTGTGCCACAACCACTGAGTTGTAGTTGTGTCCACAGGAGTGCGTGTATCCAGGCACTCCAAAACCTACATGCCATAACTAGAGAGCCTGAGTGCCTGCTGCTACTATTGAAGCCCTGGTACTCTGGAGCCCAGGAGCTGCAACTACTGAGCTGAGAGCAACAACAGAGAGTTTGTGCACCCCAATGAAGATCTCACGTGCTGCAACTAAGACTTGATGCAGCCAAATAAATGAATAAATATTTTAAAATATGTATTTATCACTTCATAAAAATATCTGAATAACACCAAAATTTACAGGAAAAAAAAAAAAGGTCAACTTTTATAGATTAGACTGAGAGGAAACTAGGATCAAAAATGTTCTGATGTCATTTGATTTTGGAAAACATGACAGAAAGGGAAACCACACACAGCTTTTTATAATATGTGCTTTGCCATGTCAACAGCAGGATCAAAGTACCTGCAGACAAAACTGTTTTATAATTTCTGGATAAATGGTGAAATATACAACACAGCTACTCCTACTCTATCAGATTCACATCAATAGTAACTACTCCAATTCATGTTAAAACTGTTCCTCAACTCAATAGCTTTCTTTACCCTCAACCTAGAGATTTAAGATGATAGTTCAGTATCACAACTAGATACTTTTCTCACCAAAGTACCATGGTCAGAGAAATGAATAAAACTTCTATTCTGTATAAAGAGCTTAAGGGAGTATTTTGCCTTATAACTTTAAGACATTTTAAAAATTGCCTTTAAGAATAACAATATAACTTAATAGCAAAAAAAAACCCCATCAGATGCAAAAATGAGTATCTTTAAACTTGAACAGACATTTCTCCAAGGAAGATACAAATGGCCAAGATGCACATGAAAACATGCTAAACATGACTGTTAGAAAAATTCAAATCAAAACAAGATATCATTTCATACTCATTACTGCTGCTGCTAAGTCGCTTCAGTTGTGTCTGACTCTCTGCGACACCACAGATGGCAGCCCACCAGGCTCCTCTGTCCCTGGGATTCTCCAGGCAAGAATACTGGAGTGGGTTGACATATCCTTCTCCAATGCATGCATGCATGAAAAGTCGCTTCAGTCGTGTCCGACTCTGTGCAACCCTATGGACAGCAGCCCCACCAGGCTCCTCCGTCCACAGGATTCTCTAGGCAAGAATACTGGAGTGGGTTGTCATTTCCTTCTCCATCATACTCATTAGAATGGCAATCATAAAAAAATAGAATATAACTATGTTGGCTGGGATGGAACGAAACCAGAACTCCTGTGCACTGTTGGTGGAAAAGTAAATGGTATAGACACTGTGGAAAATAGTATCGTAGTTCCTTAAAAAATTACAATTGCCACAACCATTCAGGAATTCCACTTCTGGATATATAACCAAAAGAACTGAAAGCAGGGGCTCAAATAGATATTTGTTCACCCACAGTTATCGCATGTTTAACAGCCAAAAAGTAGAAGTAACCCAAGGGTACAGAGACAGACGACTGTATAAGCAAAATGTGGTGTCAATATACAATGGAATTTTATTGAGCCTTAAATGGGAAGAAAAATTCAGGCATATGCTAAAACTTGGATGAACTCTGAGGATATTATGCTAAATGATATAAGCTATTTACCAAAGGGTGAATATTGTACAGCGCAATTTTTATGAAGTAACTAGAGCAGTCAAATTTATAAAGACAGGAGGAATGATGGCACTGCCTGGGGCTGGGGAAGAAGAGAATGAAGAGTTCTTGTTTTATGGAAAGATGAAAGGGTTCTGGAGATGAATAGCGGTGATTGCAGCACAACAAGGTAATGTACTAATGTCACTAAAGTGTATACTTAAATGGTTAAAGTGGTAAATTTCATGTTATGTATACACACACACCAGACTACCTTACCTGCCTCATAAGAAATATGACCTGACTGTATGCAGGTCAAGCAGCAACAGTTAGAACCAGACAAGAAACAAGGAACTGGTTCAGAATTGGGAAAGGAGTATGTCAAGGATGTATATTGTCACCCTGCTTATTTAACTTATATGCAGAGTACATCATGCGAAATGCTGGGTTAAATGAAGCACAAGCTGGAATAAAGATTGCCAGGAGAAACAGTAACCTCAGATATGCAGATGACACCATCCTTATGGCAGAAAGCAAAGAGGAACTAAAGAGCCTCTTGATGAAGGTGAAAGTGGAGAGTGAAAAAGTTGGCTTAAAACTCAACATTCAAAAAATGAAGTTCATGGCATCCAGTCCTATCACTTCATGGCAAACAGAATTAGAAACAATGGAAACAGTGAGAGACTTTATTTTGGGGGGCTCCAAAATCACTGCAGATGGTGACTGCAGTCATGAAATTAAAAGATGCTTGTTCCTTAGAAGGAAAGCTATGACCAACCTAGACAGCATATTAAATAAGCAGAGACATTACTTTGCCAACAAAGTCAGTCAAAGTCAGTCAGTCAGTCAGCTGTCCAGTCAAAGCTATCGTTTTTCCAGTAGTCATGTATGGATGTGAGAACTGGACCATAAAGAAAGCTAAGTGCTGAAGAATTGATGCTTTGAACTAGGGTGTTGGAGAAGACTCTTGAGATTCCCTTGGACTGCAAGAAGATCAAATCAGTTAATCCTAAAAGAAATCAGTCCTGAATATGAATATTCATTGGAAAAGACCTGGATGCTGGGCAAGACTGAAAGCAGGAGGAGAAGGAGACAGAGGATGAGATGGTTGGATGGCATCACCAACTCAATGGACATGAGTTTGAGCAAGCTCCAGGAGTTGGTGATGGACAGGGAAGCCTGGCATGCTGCAGTCCATGGGGTGGCAAAAAGTCAGACACAACTGAGCAACTGAACTGAACACATACACACAAAACCTAAGAAGTAAAATACAAAATGAACTGTACCTCTCTTTGTTCCTTAGAAAAAAATGGAGACATTCCAAATCAGTCAATGTAACAAGCTAAGTGCTGGGTTTTGTCAATAAGGCTCTGCTGAATCAAGAGGCCTCACAACCTGGCTTATCAAGGTAAAGGTGCCCCAGAAATAATTTCAGAGAAATGAGTCAGCTCTAACTGATGATTCCACAACTATCTGGAAAGAAACAGGTGACTGTATAAATTACAAATTAAACTCTTTAGATCGAAAGTTAATGAAAAGTTAGTTTAAATTCTTGGTATTTAGGATACTCATTGAGAAAGACTATATTAATATATTAATAAGCGAAAATGCACTTTTAAATTATGGAACCAATATTTTAATGTCAATTTTGTTTTGGTCCACATATTTCTTTCATCATTAGAAACCACAAAGACTTCTAATGGGAAAAGATCTGATTTTAAAAATATGATGATTAACTGAAATAGTGAGACTGACAATAGAAGTTTTGTCTCCTTTTCTTTCAACATTTATCTGTTTTTTTCGTAACTGAAGTATAATTGATTTACAATGTTTGTTAGTTTTAGGTGTACAGCAAAATAATTCAGTTATTTACATATTTATATTCTTTTTCAGATTCTTTTCCCCTGTAGGTTATTACAAGATATTGAATATAGTTCCCTGTGCTATACAGTAGGTCCTTACTGTTTATCTATTTTATATACAGTAGTATTTATTTGTTAATCCAAAACTCTTTTATCTATCCCTCCCCTCTCTGGTAGCCATATGTTTGTTTTCTATGTCTTTGAGTCTATTTCTGTTTTATAAATAAATTTACTTATATCTGTTTAGATTCTACACATAAGTGATAAAAGATACTGTTTTTCTCTTTCTGACTTATTTCATTTGGTACAGTAACCTACAGTAACCTCCAGGTCTGACTGTGTTGCTTGCTGGCTGAGTACTACTCCATGGGGGCTGTGTGTGTGTGTGTGTGTCTGTGTGTGTGTGCATGCGCGCACGTGCACATGCCCATGTGTAACCTTTACCTCAACAGACACAGCTAGAAGCAGAAAGAGACATAATCCACCAGCAATAATTTTTCTTTACACTGCAATCAATTTCTACTAATATGAAAAATAAATAATTTATTTTCTAAGGATTTCTAAGTATAATAGAAAATCTACACTTCAAAAATTTACTTTTCTGGGTTTTAGTTTCCACCTAGCCTTTACNTCAACAGACACAGCTAGAAGCAGAAAGAGACATAATCCACCAGCAATAATTTTTCTTTACACTGCAATCAATTTCTACTAATATGAAAAATAAATAATTTATTTTCTAAGGATTTCTAAGTATAATAGAAAATCTACACTTCAAAAATTTACTTTTCTGGGTTTTAGTTTCCACCTAGCCTTTACCTATGAGCATTTGTAAATATCAAGCATGCTTAAACCTTAGGTACTTTCTCTGCTTTATACGTAGATAAGATTAAACAGGTGTAGAGTTCATGGTCACTAAAGCAGTGGTAAATTCAACTGCAGTAATTAAAATAATTGGTTTTATTTATCTTCCTATTCTAAAGTCCAACAGTTTACATAAATGAAGGACAAAACAATTATTAAGGACAATGTTTTAAAGAGCACCTTATTTTGGTGGAAAATACCATTTAAAACTGAGCTTAAAATATGCTATGTGTAGCATATGTGTAGCTTGGTAACAAAAAAATTAAGTACAAGTAACTCTTCTGGGTTCAATTACAGCTGCAAGTTAATCTTTTTAAGCTTATTACTGATACTATTTTTTAGTAGAATTAAATACAGGAATATGGAAATAGTTAATCTATAGAACGACAGCTAGATAAGTAAAGGTTTCATCCTCAAAAGCCTACAGGAATATTATTCAGTCTTAAAAAGACAATTCTGACATTTGCTACAACACAGATGAATCTCTAGAACATTGTACTAAGTGAAATAAGCCAGACATAAAAGGACAAATATTGTATTATTCCATTTTTATGAGTTACCTAGAATAATCAGACTCAGAGACAAAAAATAGAATGGTGGTTACCAGGGACTAGGGGAGAGACGAATGGGACTAGGGTAGAGAAACCATTATTGTCTAGTGGTTACAGAGTTTCAGTTTGGGAAGATGAAAAAGTTCTGGAGATGACTGGTGGTGACAGTTGTACAACAAAGTAAATATACTCAATGCCTCTGAACTGTACAGTTGAAAACAGTTAAAATGGTAATTTTATGCTATATATATTTTACCACAATTTTTTAAAAATTGAAGGCTTACAAGTTTAGGCATTAAAAACATATTTGGAGGACCTTCCTGGTGGTCTAGTGATTAAGAATCCATTTTGCAATCCGGAAGACACAGGTTCAATCTCTGGTTAGGGAACTAAGATCCCACATGCCCGAGAGCAACTAAGCCCTCACACCACAACTAGAGGCCATATGCCACAACAACAACAAATGGATCCCTCATGCCACAACTAAGACCCAATACAGCCAAATAAATAAACACTGAATAAATATTTTTAAGAAACTATAGGTTGGTGGTTTCAAACCTTAGTGTTCTAATAACAATAGCAAAAATTGGCTATTGGAAAAAAATTGGAAAGTGGCTAAGCTCTTATAAATCTATTACTAAGAATTGCGTGGCATTATTTGCTGATGGGCTTCATGGGGCTCTAAAAAACTTCCAAGTTAATTTTAAGACGATGGGGTAGCAGAAAACTAGTCACAAAGTGCAGCTTATTATTTTTTTTTAAACAGATTTGGGGGTGGGGCAGGTATGTGATCAGATTCTGCCTGGATAGATTTATAGTGGAAAAAAAATTTGTAGCAGATAAAGTGGGAAAATTACTTTTATGTATATATTCTCACCGTAGCCTTTCCTCTAGGGTCAAAAGTACCTTTAGCTTAAATTCCAAAAAGCCTCAGCCTGCAGTGTCATTACATTTTTGGCAATGTAAGACTCACAAAACCTGATACTCAGGTAACTCAAAGCAAAGAGCATCAAACATGAAGGCATCCTAGAAGTGACAAGCAGATAGAACACATCTGCCTAAGGAACACAACATTGTTCTATAAGGCAGCAAAGCCCTTAGAACATCCATGGGATGGATGTATCATTCAACGGACAAGCTGAGGAGAAATCTAAACTGCTAATTATTATAGTGGGATTTATTTCCTCAACTACACACAGAATAAAAACTAGATCTATTTCTTTTATGAACAACTAAATGGTTTAAAAGGCATAAACCAATAAAGCATACAGATCAAGCGAAACCATTTTGTTGTTGTTGTTTTTAAATTCCCAAATGGTTATGTACAAATGCTGTAGTCTTTACCAAACCCACAAGTAAACTTGAACTTTGGGTTTTGCCTTTCTCCAGTTTAACTTTGGAGCTAATTCCAACTCTTTCCTATCCAGATTTTTAGAAAGAGGCTTGCTATTTTCTACTTCTAAACTCTTTATTAAGGTAGCTCCATACTCAAGAGGTTACCAGGGCACTTAACTCTCCACTAGGAAGCCTAAAGCCACTGTTTGACGCATGTGTTTTTATTTATAAATGACTTCAAATTACTCACTAAAAAACCCCAGCCTCAAGTCCCTCCTCTTAAACAACTCCTCTGCGATTTCTTCCAATGAAAACAAACCAGTATCCAAATGGATCCAACTACCATGACACAGCACATTCAGGAGAGGAGTGTGCCCCTCCCCAGGACCAAAAGTAACACGGAGAGTCACAGAATTCCCCAGTCTTGGTTACATAAATCACATCTAGAAACAAGACAAGTATCTATCAACTGTGTGTCTTATTCTAATTTCAACACCAGAATTCCATGTATTTTAAACACACTTTAAACCTTTATCAAAAGTATTAGCCATCATTTAAAAATTACCTTCTGATTAAGGGGTTGAGGTTTTTTGTTTTTTAATTTAAAAAAAATCACTCAGTTAAGATGACATAATTTTCTTGTTGGAAAATTAATTCATTGGAGACTTACACATTAAAGGTTTTCAACAACTGAGACATTCCCTTGGCCACTTTGGAAATCAACATGCATCTTAATATTTTAGGCTGATCAATCCTAAATTTGAAAAAGACAGACTCAGCTTTTCTCATTAATTGGTAATTTCAAAAGAATAGAAGGGTCATGAGAATTAATAAAAATATTCTCTAAAAAATGAAAAGCACTAAATATGGATGCACAAATTTCTCCATGACATTCCATCTTGATAGAGTTCATTTCTACAACTGTACTGTCCAACAGAAATTTAATAGAAGATAAAAATGTAATTTAAAGTAGCCATACCTTAAAAAGAACAGGTGAAATTTAATAGTGTATCTTATTTAATGTAATATACTCAAAGTGTCATTTCAACATGCAGTCAACATAAAAACTAGCAACTTTGTTTTGCTGTATCTTCAAAATTTTGTATTTTTAAAAAATAATTCTTCTGAGATATAATTTCATACCATAAAAATGACCTATTTAAAAGTATACAATTAATAGTTTTTAGTATATTTATACAATTATGCAATCATCACCATAATGTAACTTTGGTACATCTGCATTGTTCAAGAAAAAAAACGCATACCTATTAGCAGCACACTCCATTATCTTCCATCCTCAACCCAAGGTAACCATCAATCTAATCTACTTTTTGCCTCTGTAATTACCTATTCTAGACGTTTTACATAAAGAGAATCATATAATATGTGGTCTTTCCTACCATCTTCTGACACTAAGCATTTTTTTTAGGTTTATCCATGTTACAGCGTGTATCAGTACCGGTGCACAGACTAGCCAAATTTCAAGTACTCAACAGCCACATGTGGCTAGAGGATACAATAATGCACAATTGAGTTCTAGAACCAGAAAGCTCCCCAATAAATAAGCACATCATCCTTAAACTAGAGGCTATGTTAAAGCCTTAGAAAAGACCCTGGATTCTGGGAAAGATTGAAGGCAGGAGGAGAAAGGGACGACAGAGCACAAGATGGCTGGATGGACTCAGACTCAGAGACTCAATGGACATGAGTTTGAACAAGCTCTGGGAGATGGTGAAGGGCAGGGAAGCCTGGCGTGCTGCAGTCCATGGGGCCGCAAAGAGTTGGACATGACTGAGCGACTGAACAAGAAGAACATGTTAAAGCCATTACAGTACTTAAAAGAAATGCCATTTATGAGAGGTAACACTTCAGAGGCTTAGCACATTTTAAAATAATTGTTACTGAAGGTCCAGTGGTTAGGAACCTGCCTGCTAATGCACGGGACACAGGGGTTCAATCCCTAGTTCAGGAAGATTCCACATGCTGCAGGGCCAACTAAGCCCATGTGCCACAACTACTGAGCCCACACTCTAGAGCCCTCAAGCAGCAACTACTGAAGCCAAGAGCCCTAGAGTTCATGCGGTGCAACAGCATAAGCCACTGCAACTAGAGAGCAGCCCCAACCCATCACAACTATAGAAAGCCTGAGAACACCAATGAAGGCCTAGCACAGCTGTAAATATAGAAATAAATATTTCCTCAAATAAATTAATAATTGCTACAGTATACACAAAAATCATTAAGAAAAACTAATGGGAAAGTGTTATTTTGTTAAAGTCACGTAAGTTCTGATTTTAATTCCAGACAGCTCTAGTGAGTGAGCAGACTGATCCCTGAAAACATACATTTCCACTTCAAGAGTACAGAGGAATAAACAGACAGAGTAGAACTTGGTTCTTGGGTACCTATCACTTTAAAATTTAAAAAGTATCTTTGTTGATAAGTTTTAAAAAAACACACAAAAACCACTATCCCTTATTTGGATTGTACCAACAATTGACACAAGTTTAAAACAATTTTTCTTTTTTCTAATTTAATGGCATTAAGAAAAACTCAAAAGGTTATTCAGTTCAGTTCAGTTGCTCAGTCGTGTCCAACTCTTTGCAACCCCATGAATCACAGCACACCAGGCCTCCCTGTCCATCACCAACTCCTGGAGTTCACTCAGACTCACATCCATTGAGTCAGTGATACCATCCAGCCATCTCATCCTCTGTCGTCCCCTTCTCNCAAGGGATTTGATTTAGGTCATACCTGAATGGTCTAGTGGTTTTTCCTATGTTTTTCAATTTTTAACCAAGTCAAATTCTAAAATGTACTCTGGGCTTCCCTGGTGGTCTAGTGGTTGGGAATCTGCCTGCCAATATACGGAATTCAGGTTTGATCCCTGGTCCAGGAACTAAGATTTCTCAGCCGTGGAGCAACCAGGCCCGTGCACCACAACTATACCCTGCACACCCTAGAGCCCATGCTCCGCAACAAAAGAAGCACCGCCATGAGAAGCCTGTGGACCGCAGTTAGAGTAGGCCCGCTCGCCACAGGTAGAGAAAGCGCACTCAACAACCAAGACCCAGGGCAGCCAAAAATAAATAAAAGTTTTTTTTTTCAAATAAAAGATTTTAAAAAGTCCAATCTTATTTTACTTGAATTATATATCAATCTGATTCAAAGAATACATATTATCACCATATATTTGAATATATTTTTAATCCATTCTACACCAAGAGAAGTTTTTTTAAGAGTATGACTCAGATTCTTAGGAAAACCAATTCTGTTTTGCAAAGTTAATTTTAAAATATATTTCACTTATTATCTTGTATACCTGGAAAGAGAAGTTCCTTTATCCTACAAAGCAGACATAGGAAAATGTCCCACGGAAGTGACTTTATACAATTTGTAGCAGCATGAAACCCTAATAGTTTAATTTAATGAATGACTAATAATTTAAATAAATAATTTATCAGAGAGTGCTCTTTCCATTTTCTCACAAGAGGAAATCACAAAACTATCCTTTACAGATAAGGGTAAACACTCAGTTTGTACTTGAAGAAGCAGATTAAAAAAAAAAAAAAAAACTAGGGAGAGGAGGCAGGCAATGAAATCTTGGCTAATTCTAAGCTTCAGAAAATGCTACTATTTATTTTAAAAGGAGAATACACATTTTCCTTTAGTTCTGTGCATGGATGATTCCTTTGTTCAGGGCAGGTAAAATTATACCATGGCTTCTAAGAAAGACTATAGAAAGCCTTCAAGTGAAAACAACCCACAAAAGATAAAAGAGACTAACAAGGTCTCCAAAACTGCTCTAAGTAAACTTTTACCGTGAGTTAAAAAAAGACTAACACAGGTTTCAATCTCATTCCAAAAGTTTAAAACATAAACAAATTTATAGGCACTTACATTTTCTATATAGCTCTGGCACTTCTAAAGACAAAAATAAATGAACTCCTTTATTTGTGGCTTTAGTATTTTAGTGACTTCTCAGTCTTCTCTGACCAGGAATTAGGCCATATTTAACTCCCTTATTTGTCAAAAAGGAAAGCTGTGAAAGAGGCTATGCACAAGCAGTCATGACACTAAAAATCTGTAATTTAATAATTTTTGTTTTGACTCTGCTTCTAAATCAAATACAATCTGGCACAGTATTTTTAAGTTTAAAGTTTGTTTAGGACTTTAAATTACTTTTTGTTAATTTTTAAAGCAACATTTAAAAATTTACATCAAAGTTAAATTAAAACTCACAAGATACCAAGTCACAAGTTTATCCCCCAAACCTATTTTTCATTCGTTCCACCTAACAAGCCAAAATAAATCCCAGCACCTCTGTGAAGAGAACGAAAAGGAGCATGGCAGAGAGCTCTTCACTGCAAACAGACTGACAACTAAAAGCAAGTTCCTGGGGAACTCTGATACTTAACTGGGGGGTAACAAATTCCGTATCACCAAACGCAGAACATGCTGTGATATACCCAAGCAGTGGTACAGCAGAAGCTATTTTTCCAGCCTTAGTTTCTGAGGGGCAGGAGAGAAAGTTACAGTTAAAACAAGAGAGTAATAATGGAAAGATGCACTGAAGAGTGGTGTTCACATCAGCTTCTATTCTTAGGCTCCTGAATTTTTTAAAGGCTGCCTCCTTAGGAACACACCTGGATTGACCTGCAGCCACTTCCCAGGCGCTCCTCCCCAAATCGGGCCAGCCCCCACGCGCAGGCCCCGCCCCCTGCGCTGAGGACCGCGCAAAACCCGGCAAAATAAGGAAGCCTCTGGGAGGTGGCAAGCCGCCAACTCAAACTGGATGATTCCAGTTTAGGCTGGTTTGAGTCACAAACAAGCAGTGCCTAGCTCTCCCCGTAATATTCAGAGGCACTGGCTGCCCAGCACACAATGAACTCTCATTTACACTCAGCTCTAAGTCTACCTCGCTCGTTCTCTTTTCCCTAGCAGCAAAGGCTCCTAATACGGTCAAAATGGGTCAGCTTAGCACTGGTTTCCAACACCAGACTGCCTATTCCGCACGGAACACTAACGCTGGCAACACCTACCTACACCTCTCAAAAGCCTTACTGAAATGCTGTACTTAATTTTAAAAAGGAACTAGACCTATTTATAAATCCCCATAATGGAAGTTAAGCCCACCGGAGCAACTAGCGAACACTTCCATCTTCCGTATTCAGCATACAAAAAAGGCTTGGCTGGCTAAGGTGATCCCAAAAGTGTGTAGCTTACTGCCCGATAACCTAGAAAGGAATGTTTCCAGACATTCCTTTACGGGCTCTTCAGTATGTCCTTTACAGACATCCCATACGGGCTCTTCAGTATGCCTGCCACTGATGGGAATGTAAAAAACACTACCAATTAATTAATTAACTAGATGGGGGTACTGCATTGGAGAAGGGAATGGCAATACACTCCAGTGTTCTTGCCTGGAGAAACCCAGGGACGGGGGAGCCTGGTGGGCTGCGGTCTATGGGGTTGCACAGAGTCGGACACGACTGAAGTGACTTAGCAGCAGCAGCACTCATCTGCTGGGAAAAATTGAAGACAGGAGGAGAAGGGACGACAGAGGATGAGATGGTTGGATAGCATCACTGACTCGATGGAGATGAGTTTGAGCAAGCTCCAGGAGATGGTGAAAGACAGGAAGCCTGGCATGCTACAGTCCATGGGGTCNGCAGCAGCACTCATCTGCTGGGAAAAATTGAAGACAGGAGGAGAAGGGACGACAGAGGATGAGATGGTTGGATAGCATCACTGACTCGATGGAGATGAGTTTGAGCAAGCTCCAGGAGATGGTGAAAGACAGGAAGCCTGGCATGCTACAGTCCATGGGGTCGCAAAGAGTAGGACCCAACTGAAGAACAGCAGCTCTTCAAGCACACACCGCTAAACATGTATGCCTTCATGCTAACAACCCCAAAACTGTGTTAAGGAGAGAATGAGCAAATGTTTATTCCTTTGGAAATTAACAGTACTTAAAGCAGCCCCACTCAAAATGAGACAAAACAATGTGGATTTTAGATCAGTTTTCTCCAGGACTGCAAATAAACAACAGCAGGCATGTTAGTTCTCCTTCTCCTTCCAAGAAGGTGAATTTTTTATGCAAACTTAGAGGACTTCCCTGGAGGTGTGGTGGATTTCAGAATCCATCTGCCAACTCAGGGGGTGGGGTTTGATTCCAGGTCTGAGGGACGATTCCACATGCCCGGGAGCACCTAAAGCCCTTGTGCCAGGACTACTGAAGCCGGTGCCTTGGGCCTGGACTCCACAAGGGTAGCAGGCACACAATGATCATGAGTGGTCCCCACTGCCCCAACTAGAGAAAGCCTGTGCAAAGCAAGGAAGAAGAGCTCGTGTGAGCATGAGCACACACACACACACACCAAAATTAATTTTTTTTTTAAAAAAAAAGATACCAATATTTCAGGGAAAGAATAATCATTTTTTAAAAAAAGTCAAAACCATAGTCAAAAAAGCCATCCATCACAAATAAGAGTTGCAAATTTCAAAATAAAAACTTCATTTAGCAGCTGGAATAGTCCACTGTAACAAGTACATTTTATTCATAATACTGATTTTTGTAAAGACATTCTCTCTTTTGAAAATTCAGACAATTTCAACTATCTTAAAAAAGTAAAAATGAGGCAGAAGGATAAAAACAATAAAACAGGCCAAGAATGTCTATGAAATCCAGAAATAAATCAGATATTTAAAATACAATGTTTTACTCAAGCTTAAAATAAGAATGGAAATAGTTTCATTCTAAATAAAAATAAGGGGCAAAAGACAAAGAAAAAAACATCCTAAGAATATTTATTATCCTTGACTTTGGCTTCTTCTAAAGGCTTTTTGATAAACCTTTACTGTTTCTGCTTGAAAGTCCTCTGAATACATCTAAAACATACATTTCACTTGGTTTTATCCCCTAGATCAATAGATATCTAGTCATTAATTTTTACATTCAGACAGTTTATGTTTCAGTGGTTTCAGAGCACAAGTATCTTCTCTTTACACACTCAAAGAATAATAACAACAACAAAAAAATCCCATTGCAATTTAAGTGATTCATGTTAAACAGTGCAAAAAAACAAATTTTATCTCCAACTGAATTCAGAAATTATTATTCATTATCTGAACCACCAGGGAAGCCCCAATTATAGATAAGATCACCTTTGATGATAAAATTTCAGACAAATGTGTTTTTATGATTAAGCATTGCAACTATCACCAAAAAACCCCCACTAATTATTAATCCCTTTAACAACTTTAAGAAATGGACTCTTACGTCATGTATATCTGTTAAAACTGGTGCCATATCTGACAGTTTCTAGCATATAATATATATCATAACAAATTACCTAGCCAGATAATAGTAATAACATGAGAATTCCTTCCCCCAGTCAACATTATAAATAAGCACACTTTAAGAGAAATGAAAAGTACACTGCCACTATCACCTTGATACATGCTTGCCACCACATCTAGTACCTCTTCAGCCTCATCCATATTTTTCCACAAAGCTTCAGACAGACAATTCTGAAAGTTTTTCTTCATGAACTTGAAATTCTCTATCATAAACTAAATGAACTACAAAACTTCCTTATGAAATTGCAGACAAAAGGATATGTGAATAAAATTCCCCCTCTAAGAAACTGTAATCTAAAACATCTACATCATTCACAAAATTATTAGCAGAATTGATCACACACATTTTATAAATATATGTGTGTGTGTGTCTGTATGATTTTTTTAAAAGCTTGTCAGTTTAACGACTGCCATGCTAACACTTTTTTAGTTAAAAGGGTCACGTTCATTTTACCTTCATCTGTTGTAAAAATTCAGAATTTGTTCAATATTCTAAATAATTACTATGTAACTATAACTCAGGTAAAATATTCTTAAGCTAACAGAAAAAATTAATAAAACTGCCTATAATTTTCAATATATTTTATTCAAAACATATAAAAGAAATACACATACAAGTTCTACAAATAATACCAGCAATAAGAAATATTTTATAGACTTCCCTGGTGGTTCAGTGGTTGAGAATCTGCCTGCCAATGCAGGGGACAAGGGTTCTACCCCTGGTGTGAGAAGATTCCACATGTCATAGGGCAAGCAAGCCCATGTGCCACAACTACTGAGCCCATACACCCTAGAGGCCGTGCTCTGCAACAAGAGAAGCCACCACAATAAGCCCTCGCACTGCAACTGGAGAGTAGTCCCTGCTCGCCACAACTAGAGAAAGGTAATGTACAGCAACAAAGACTCAGCACTGCCAAAATTATATAAATAAATTTTATCTTTTAAAAATTATTTTTCATTTCCCTTTCAATAAAAACTAAATTATTCTAATGTAAAGCCAATATACTGGACAAGAGAAGAGCATAAAGATTGTCACATCTTAATACAGCATCAGAATTGAAAGGCTGATTGCTTGCAGTTATATAGACTTATTACTTTAAACAAACACCACAAGGACTTTCACAGGTTAGTTTTTTGACTTGGAAGTGATATTGTATGTGTCTTTTTCTTCCCCTTCCTATATCTCCAAGCTTTGTCTTTATATATTTCAACATATGAACCCAGGCCCTCAACAGTGAAAGCATGGAGTCCTAACCACTAGACTGCCAGGGAATTGCCTATATACAGTTTTTATATCAACCTATTCCAATTCTTAAAACCTATTTAAGAAGGAAGCTTGCTCTAAAATTCTGATTTCTTCAAACTGGTAAACACAATTTAAGACGACATGGCTTACTGAAAGGCACAGAGACAAGAGACAATGAGATGTCACCCACTAGATCTTTCTAGTAGTCATGTATGGCTGTGAGACTTAAGACTATAAAGTAGGCTAAGCACTGAAGAATTGATGCTTTTGAACTGTGGTGTTGGAGAAGACTCTTGAGAGTCCCTTGGACAGCAAGGAGATCAAACCAGTCAATCCTAAAGGAAATCAACCCTGAATTCATTGGAAGGACTGACGCTGAAGCTCTGGCCATCTGATGGACCCTGATGCTGGGAAAGACTGAAGGCAGGAGAAGGGGATGACAGAAGATGAGATGGTTGGATGGCATCACCGATTCAATGGACATGAGTCTGAGCAAGCTCCAGGAGATGGTGAAGGACAGGGAACCCTGGCATGCTAGAGTCCATAGGGTTGCAGAGTCAGACACGACTGAGTGACTGAACAACAACCAACAACAGTTATTTATATGTAGTTACCTGTGTTTATTACTACATTTGTTTTAAGGGTTTCCATCTAAATGCCTGTTTCTGTGATTAGAAAGAATAAAAGTCTGTACGTTACTAGACATATTCTTCTTTGGACAAACCAAAAGGAGGAACAAAAAAGAAAAAGGCTGACCCCCAAAGTTTTTAACTTATGTATTTAAAATTTATTTTGAAAAGAAAAGGGCCTCCCTAAATAACAAAGGCAGAGAAAGAAATAGACACCCAGTAGCACAGGTCTCGGAGAAGGCAATGGCAACCCACTCCAGTACCCGTGCCTGGAGAATCCCAGGGACAGGAGAGCCTGGTGGGCTGCCGTCTATTGGATCGCACAGAGTCAGACATGACTGAAGCAACTTAGCAGCAGCAGCAGCACAGGTCTCTGCACACAGGAAGTTTGTAACATTAAGCAACCTGCCCCTCATCTTCTCAGCAGCTAAATAAATACTGTGAATAGTTTGGCAGAAACAGTGTATCATTTTCAAGGAGTTCACAGTGAGACTATCATCAAGCCCATGTTTGCTCATTTGAAATGCACTGCTAGGAATCTGTTCACCAAAGCAGTAACAATTAAGGGGCACAGAGGATGATTAATTTTCCAGTCAGTCATACAGACAGAATAGAAACCTCTTTTATAGATAAAACCAAGCTATATTTTATTTACTATAACCTGTTGATTTAAAACATTTTTAAAGGACTTGGAATGTCACCATTTCACAATCAAGTTTTAAGGATTACAAAAAAAGAACATTTCTTCCAAAAGGGCATTGAACATTGTGAATTGACAATAACAACTCAAAATATTACATTTTTAGGGGATTCCCTTGTAGCTCAGCTGGCAAAGAATCTGCCTGCAATGGGAGTGACCTGGGTTCGGAAGATCCCCTGGAGAAAGGAAAGGCTACCCACTCCAGTATTCTGAACTGGAGAATTCCATGGACTGTATAGTCCATGGGGTCACAAAGAGTCAGACACAACTAAGTGACTTTCACTTTCACTTTACCTGATGGTCCAGTGGTTAAGAATCCACCTTACAATGCAAGGGACACAGGTTCAATCCCTGGTCCAGGAAGATCCTACATTACTTGGAGCAACTAAGCCCCTGCATCACAACTACTGAACCAGTACTCTGAAGCCTGTAAGCTGTAATTACTGAGCTCATGCACTGCAACTACTGAAGCCCGCATGCCTAGAGCCTGTGCTCCACAACAAGAGAAGTCCTTGCAATGAGAAGTCTGTGCAACCCAACAAAGAGTAGCCCCAACTCGCCGCAAATAGAGAAAGCCTATGTGCAGCAACGAAGACCCACCACAGCCAAAAAATAAATAAATCTTTTTTTAAAAATAACACATTTTGTAATCAAGAGAATTATAGAGGAAAGGAAGATATCTGATAAAAGGGAGGATGAACCCCAGGACAATGGATATGCTCTGGACACCCAAATATTTTATTTCTTTGTACTTGATTCAGTAACAATATAATGACCAATCTTTTAACTATTACATCAATTTTGGTTTCACTTTCCTCTTTACTAAGAATTGTAGTTAAGTATTTCAATTATTTGAATGTGTACTCGGAGAAAGGCAATACACTTAGCTGGCTCTGCAGTGTGCACAAAGGAAGACCCACCTGGCCCTGTTCTTACAGAATGGCACCAAAAGGCTCGTCATGTCTTCAAAAAAGTTGATTCTGTTTTTCATAAATCGATATAATCTGAATGTTATTACAATGTCCACTTTTCCCAGGTTAGGCACTCTCAATGTCCAAGTTTTCCTTCTATGGAATTCTGAAATTGTCTAACTGGAATCTCTCTTTCCTATTCTAAAGCAGATGCCTTTCTAAAGCACAGATCTCAACAAGCTATTTCTAGTCTCAAAATCCTTCAATGGCTCATCTCTGCATAAAAAATAAAACTCCAAAACATTAGCGTGGTCAAGTCATACTAAATTATTTGCTGTTCTCAAAACATTCTTCCACCTCTACTTGAATCTCTTCAAGTTGTTCCTTCTGCTCACAATGTTCCTTGTCTAGCCCAAAATTCATATATTATTGATAAAGTTCTACATATCCTTTATAGCTCTAAATCATAAAAATCTTCAGCCCTAAGTATGATTCAGGCAGTAGAGACAGGAGAAAATATCCTCTATGGTTGTAATTTAGTCTCCATGTAGATTTCCCAAGCTCATCCTGCCTTTGTGACAGTTACTTTCTGAATGTAAATATTCAGAAGCATACAACTGTTTCTTTTGATTATGTAAACAGCAATTAGCTCCATCAAGATTCATCAGATCACCTCTGGGTTCAAGTTTTTGAGCCCACAACTCCAAGGGCCAGATCCCAAACCACAGTAACTCCCACCAAAGTACAATGCCAACTTCTGAAAGCCATGCATTTCATCTCTAACTTCCACACTTCAATTGGTTGACTTTTCAAAAAATTTTGATTCAGTGGAGTGTAGTGCCATCCCTTTACTGAGGTAGGTTTGGGAAAAATGACTAAAACTTGAGTATCTTAGGCCAATTCTATACAGAAGAAAGTGAATCATGACAAGATTTTATAATCAATTTATAGAATTCAAATGAATATTGTCAATCATTTAACTCAACAATACATCAAATGATATCAAAAGAAGTTGAGGGTCTCAATCATGTCACAGCTGCAAAGCTAGAGCCAGAACCTAACTCTTCTGACTTAAACTGCTTGCTTCACTATAATATGCTACATCTTCCAGAATATTTGAATTACATCTACATAGATAGATGTATAAAAGTCTTCCATTTATTGTTTTGAATCAGAAAACTCAGGAGGCATAAAAGGAGCCTTTTATCAATTACATGATCATTTACTTTTCTTAAGTTAATTCTAAGCTGGCAATACTAAAGGAAAATAATCTTAATTATTAGATTAAGGCATTTTAATTAGGTCAAAGAATTTGTCTCTTGTAAATTTAAAATACATCCCACCTAAATTTAAAACTAGAATGTCTGAGATTAATATGCTGAATAACAATTAGGAGAAACAGAAAATACTCAAGACTACCAACATCTCAAGTAATAGCAGTAACAATAGCTAGGAGTTATTGAAGGCACTATTTAACATATATAGGTATCAAGCTAAGTACTTTTAAGTATTTTTTCATTTTAACCTTCCAAATAACTTTAGGAAACATGATTCTTATGAAATATAAGAAAGCTGAGGCCTAGAGAGCTTTAGTAACTTGTCCAAGATTATAAACATAGTATACCGTCTACCTTTTTTTTTAACCTTGACCTATTACTTCAAAACCCATAACTAACTTATAAGCCATTTCTTGTTAAGATTATTTTCAATTTATCATTTTCATCTTTGAAATACAACAACTCTTTTGTAAAAATAAAAAATCCCAACCTACAAAATTAGCCTACTCACCCTTAGTGAATAGCAAAGACACAACCTGAATTTTAAAGAAAGCTTTCCTACTGGAGTTTATAAATTGACTACCATCTTGATGTTAAAATTAGTTAAAATGTACACGTCAATTTATACATTGACAATAAACATATCAACAATATATTTTACCAATACATCTTTATCCCAACAGCTTTTATAAATTTTCAACCAAATAACAGAAATAGTATATACTAAGAAATTAAAGAACTTTGAAAAGTTCATTGTATGGCACAAGATTTGTTTCATACAACTGAAGTTATCGCTTTTCTTCCTTTTTGGCAATTGTAACATTCAGCATCTGAAGGATGAAACAGTATTTGCAAATCATCATTTAGATTCAAGTACTTGGGAAAATAGTTAATTCGTTGGCCACAGGGCTAATCAAAGTTTCTTCATTCATTGTATACATGATCCAAGATTACTTTCAAACATATTACTATACTAAAAACCAGTACCACTGATGGTAGCACATTCGTAACAATTTATTCAATACCTTGTCTCTGATAACAAAAGACTTAACCTACCTGTCACTGCTGGTACTACTGCTGCTGCTGATTGAGTCACTACTGGAGGATCTACTTCTAGAGCCGCTGCCGCTAGGGGACCTCGTGGGTCTAGACGCTTGACTAGCCAGCCTCTGAGGAGACTGATTTCTAGACTGGGATGAGTGTGGTGACCGACTCCTGCTGTGCTGGTAATTCCGCTCGGGCCTTCTGCCTCGTACCTCCCGGGTAAGGTCATCCCTGTAGATATCCCTGTGTACCACACTGGGCAGTGTAAACTGCTCCCGAGCCCTAGGTTCGTATCGGGGGTCATGAGCATCAAAACGGTTTGGACTTCGACTCCGAGAAGTATAATAGAGCCCATGTTGTAAAGTCCGCTCTCGAGGATCTCTATAGTAATCCTGATCGTAATGTCTTGTCCGATCAAATCCTCCCGTCCCCCGTTCATGGTGTCCATAGGCACTATGTTCATAAGCACGCTCCCTGTTATCTGAAGCCCTGCATTTAGGAGGGGGGAAAAATATTTAATCAATCAGAAACAGGAAAGCAAAACTAAAAGCAAGTCATGCAAACATTCACTTCAGCATTTTCTTTGTGCAACTGGTCATTTTCTAAACAGCAGTAACCTACTTTAGTAAGCAAACATTAACAAGCTTAACATTTTACTTGACTCCAAAACTTATTTTCACAGCTAAGCAATTACTGTTGTAACTGTATTTTGGGCTTTCATGACTAGTGTTCTGTAAGTCAGCTGCTCTTTTTATTAGGGATTTTCTGGCTTATATATAGAAATAGACATATGCCATTTCGTTTTTTATTTTAAATTTAATGGAACAAGAAGAGACTTTCATTTTAATATGAAAATGAAACTTTCTATACTTTCACTGGATTAAAATGTATGCCAAACTGTATTTACTTTGCAAATGCATTTCAGGTAAAATTTCCATATGTTTTTCACACAGACATGAAAGCCTCATTGCAATGCATGCCCATGTCTCAGCAATAGGAGGGCATTTTCAAAGAAGTATAGAAAAAAATGTTAAGTATAACTTTTTCATATTAACTTTTAATTTCTTGGGTAATTATAAAATTAGTAAATTATGTAAATTGCTGTGCCCAAACAATCACACTTAATAATAAAAACAGGATCTTAAAAAAGAAAATCAAACCAAAAACCACTTAGGATATCAATATTGGGCTGCCACATGCTATTCTATGATAAATTTAACTAATTAAAGAATAATGGTTATTTTATCTTCTTGCACTATCAAATTACAAATAATTTTTAAATGCCTAGTCCATAATTCAGTCTGTTAATGTATTACTTAATGGTTAAAAGAAATATATTCACTTAGGGTTTTAGTTATACTCAAATTGCCTCTGATGAAATAAGGCAACTTTGCGAACTATAAAATTCAGTTTTTAGCAATGGTTTAACTATACAATTTTTTTTCTATAGGACATGAATACTTGTCAATCTATGAGTATAAAAACTGTTGCATGTACAATTACACACACGCAATTATATGCTAATATTAAAAACCAATTCCAATCCTACAAAGAAATCTTCAGTTCTCTACTTAATAAGAAAGTTCCTAAAACACCAGTTCACTTGAATCTCAAGCATGAGGTTGAGTCTCTTCTCAACCTTACCTGTGGGTCTATCTTTTATCAAAAGTGATTAAGTAAATATGAAAGATACAGAAGAATTAGAATCTCTGCAATGAAAAATATGTGGCAAAAATCTTACAACTAATACTGTTTCCAATACATGCTTAGATTCCAAATCTCTCCACTAACCTTTCATTTTCGCCATCTCACTTGGTAGCAATCATACCTTCTCCTAGGCTGTATTTTGTTTTTGCTATTATGAAAAGCAACTGGCATGGCAAAAAAAATTCAATATTATCTTTCCTACTTAAATATGTTAAATGATTCTCCTTTTTTATTTTGACATTTCTGGAATTTGGATAGATATTTCACTGTCTAACAAAGAAGAGGGGTTCTTCTGAGACTTAAGAGAGAAAATGTCATATATAATTCAATTAGTACCCTATCAAATATTAATCAGTAAGAGCTATTATTAATAATATAACGGAAGCAACAGGTACTAGTTCTAGGAGAATTACTGCTATATCAAATATTTTATAAATATGCAAAGTTCTTATCCATTAGGAAGATACAGAAGGCAGGCACAAGAGCTAGCAGAGCTGAAATCTAATAGCTATTCTTTGAATCATCTATTAGTACTAAATAATTCTAGAGTTAGTGGGAAAAAAAAGAAAGTTTGACTTGGGTTAGGAGAGGGGCTAATATACACAGGTCAGGACATACCAACCTTTTCCAAGTGTGGAACCACGACCTATAATCCCAATTAAATCTAGGGAGAGAATTGTGAACATAACTTCCCCAATTTTGG
Source organism: Neotragus moschatus (assembly GCA_006410615.1). NCBI lineage: Eukaryota > Metazoa > Chordata > Mammalia > Artiodactyla > Bovidae > Neotragus > Neotragus moschatus. The sequence continues at coordinate 3,272,601 of SJYA01002443.1, forward strand.
CCCCTCTTTTGGGGGTAATCCACCTTCTTAATGGGCAAGGGTGTCAAATGATATTTAGATGAACCACAAGGAAAAAAAATCTTAATGACCAGATAAAATAATTCCACTGGAAGCAAGCAGTCCCAGACAAACTGTAACTCTCAAACCCCCAGACTTCTTTCTTGAGACAGTAGAAAATTATAAATTGATCCACATTCACAAAAATCTCCAGCCCTAAGTATGAATCAGGCAGCTGACAGAAGAGGAAATATCCTCTACGATTCCACCAAGTGAGGAAGGCACAGTTGCTCACCAACAGTTCACCTTTGTAGCCATCCAGCAAAGTCCATTTTGATTGCTGTATCCACAACTGATCATCATCATGTGTTCAAAGCTAAAGTACCTTTAATTGGACAGCAACTTGATTAAGAAACAGGATAGTAATCCTCTTCTCTTGGGCTAATGGAATCTTGACAACATGATATCCCATACATTCCAGCAATTAGAAAAGAAGGGCTATATTCCAGGATTTAGGAACGTCCATCATCTCAATTTTTCCCCATTCCATCAAGGAGTATAATTCCAACATGGAAACTGTGTAGATCCAAAATGGAAAAATCAAGCATTGCCTTCACTCCTCTTCATCCAAATACAATATTTCCAGGTTAAAGTATTGTTTGTAGAATCCAAGAGGTTGACTCATATGGACTGCTAGGTCTTTTGGTGACATACCAATTCATTCATACACTTCGTGCATTGAAAACTGAGAAGCAAATATCAAATTCTAAAATAATCTGTAGGCTCTAATATTCCAGAAATATTCCATATAGTACAACCACAAAATCTGTAGCCAAGTAGCTCCATCAGGTAGAAGAGATATATCCAAGGAAAGCCTTAACATTATCCAAGAGAAGGAATAAAAGTCTAGAAGACAGGTAACTCCAAAAATGATGCTGCCATACAAAATCTTCCACCACTTTATATCTCAGCAGTAAATATCCAACCAGCTGCAGGAAATATCCTCTACGATTCCATAAGATACCAGCCACTGGGATAGAAATCACTTCCGTTTCCAACCCAAAATAGGAAACATTGAGAATGCCCAAAACTTTAAATCCATCTGGGGCCCCTAAATACGAGTTTCTGTTTCTCACCATATCAAATACAAAATACCTGCCTACAGAAACCTTGGAACTTACCCATCAAGTCTCCGCTCATAACGTCCTTCTCGTGCATGAAGTGATGGTGGGGGGCCATAAGCAGGCCCTCCACCACCTCCTCTGAACCCAGAAACCTCTCTACTACGAGATGCTATGGAAACTGTATCATCCAATCCCCGAGCAGCACTCGGAATGGTGCCTGGTTCATTATAATCCGTGCGTAGGTCTCTATCTCCCATTTTGTTGACTGAGTTGTGAGCTTTCTGTGCACTTTTGATGTCCACAAAATCCACAAAGGCAGCCACTCCTCCTTCAGAACCCCTCTTTGGGAGAATTTTGACACTTTCCACGCGGCCATATCTAAAAAAATAAAAAAAATAAATAGTCAATGTTATTGCTGTATGGTAATAATTTTCCAAAAATAGTTTTTTAAATGTTTCTTATATTTAAACCATTTACATTATACATGTATAGGGGATGGGTTGCAAATTAATTTTAAATGTCTTATGTACTCACATTTTTCTTTTTTGAGGCAAATATTTACAAATATTTTTACCAGTTTATTTTATTGCTCTCATTTGTAAATATAGTATTTACTATAAACTGACTTTTACCTTTCTAGAACACTGAGCTGAATGACTTTCATAAGTTTTTAGGAATTTTACATCCTAAAAAAGGACAGTATACCTAAGATAATCACAGTAACTTACCAGTCTTAAGAGATTTTTATTAAAGTAAAAACTGTAGCTGAAAAACTGTAGCTGAAAATAGCTATTCTACAGATTTCATTTTTCATTAAGTGAAAATGATTTTACTGAAAAAGTAAGATGATTTCAAATACTCCTCACTGAAAGGCAAAATAAATTCAAATATTCTGTGCATGTGCAAGTATCAGTCCTAATTTTTTATGTAATTTTTTGCTATTTAATTCCCTTTTCCAGGGGATTGAAAGAAAAAGTGTTAAAATTTATAATTTATGTATAACTAAATTGTTTATATAAACTAATACATCAGAAAACCTTTTGAAAGACTCTATGTTCTCATTTTCATTCCAAAAATAGTTTACTATGTACAAAAAGAAAAACTGTATGGCACCGTTTATATTGTGAAGCATATATGTAAAAAATATAATTATCTAGAATTTTAAAATTCAAGAAAATTCTACAAATTTCATTAGGAGTTAACTGTATTTTATATATCCCTGTCATTTGGCTTTTTTTTTTTTAATTTGGCATTTTAAAAAGGCAGGCACAGCACTTTTAAATATAACACTCTTATATGTTGACAATCCAAGATCGTAATTTTACACTTCCCCTGAAGAAGCTGATATTATCAGAAACCAGAACATTTTATTTATATTCTCTGGTATGATTTAAGTTGTTACATCTCACAAGGGAAACATAATCCTAAAATCCAGTTTCATCACGCAACTGAACTAGATGTAATGAAATTACATAAGATAAATTGATGAAAGGATCTTTTAAATTTGGGGAATAAAATGATAGAAACAGAAATATAAACATTAAAAAAATACCTTCAAATGTATCTGACAAATGACTTGCATCAAGAATCTAAGAAATCTTAACTCATTTTTTAAAAATTGGAGAAGACATTTCTCCAAAGAAGATATACAGATGGCAGACAAGCACAGAAAAAGATGCTCAAAATCATTAGTCATTAGGGAAATACAAATCAAAACCACAATAAAATACCACTCAGTTCACACCCACTAGTCTGGCTATTAGAAAAGAGAACAGAACAAGTATTGGCAAGGATATGGAGAAATCTGAAACCTCCTGCATAGCTGCTGGAACTGTAAAATGGTACAGCCACTGTGGAAAAGTAGCATTTTCTCCAAAAGTTAAGCAAAGAATTATTATATGACCCAGCACTTCCTAGGTATATACCCAAGACAACTGAAAACTAAGGCTCAACTATTTGAGCACCAACGTTGGTGAAGGTGAAGGTGAAAGTCGCTCAGGTCGTGTCCGACTCTTTGCAACCCCATGGACTTAGTCCATGGAATTCTCCAGGCCAGAATTCTGGAGTGGGTAGCCTTTCCCTTCTCCAGGGGATCTTCCCAACCCAGGGATCTAACCCAGGTCTCCCTCATTGCAGGCAGATTCTTTACCAGCTGAGCCACAAGGGAAGCCCAAGAATACTGGAGTGGGTAGCCTACCCCTTCTCCAGGGGACCTTCCCAAACCAGGAATTGAACCAGGGTCTCCTGCATTGCAGGCAGATTCTTTACCAACTGAGCTATGAGTGAAGCTCTCATATGTACCAATGTTGGTATATGTGCACCAATGTCATTATTCACAAACACCAAAAGATGGAAACAGCCTGTGTCCATCAATGGATGCATGAATAAAATGAAATGTGGTATATACATAAAATGAAATATCATATTAAGACATAAAAAGAAATGAAGTTTTGATACGTGTTAGAACATGGATAAACCTTGAAAACATCATACTAAATGAAATAAGCCAGACACAAAAGAACAATTAATTTATGATTCCACTTATATGAGGTATCTGGAATAGACAAATTCATGAAGATAAAGTAGAATAAAGGCTGGGGAGATACTGCTTAATGGTACAGAATGGAATTTTGTATGAATGAAAAAATTCTAGAAATAGATAGTGCTAATGGTTACATAACATTGTGAGTACACTTTTTTTGGCTGTGCCGAGCAGCTTCCAGGATTAGTTTCCCAACCAGGGATGGAACCTGGGCCCTGGCAGTAAAAGCACCAAATCCAACCACTGGACCACCAGAGACTTCCCCGTGAATGCACTTAATGTCACCAACTGTACACGTCAAATGGCTGAAATAATAAATTTTGTATTTTGTATCTTTTAACATGCACACACATACACAACTTATCACTTCAGCTCAAGAGCACAAAGGTTTATTCTATTAGAAAGAAGAGAGAAGAGGGAAGCATCAGCCAACTCTCTGTCAAAAAAAGTCAGCCAAACTACGACAGGAAAAGCAAATATTTAAGCTTAAATTCTGAAGGACAAAGAGCTAAATGCAATACTGAAAAGAAGGACCAAATACTCAATGTACAGATTATGCATGTAAAACAAAGTCAATTGGGCCTCCTTCATCAAAATGGTGGGCTCACAGTCCCCATCACTGTTATATAAGGGGAGTACACTCTGGAAACAAAATACAAATTTGTCTCCAAATTTAACAAAGAACTCCATCAGCTATTACAACACTCTTTCACACTGAGTAGATTAGAAACACCCAAATCTTAAAAAAAAAAAAAAAAAAAGGAAAGAAAAAAACTGCTTAACTCTTCATATTCATAAAAACTCACTATGTACAGATGTGACAGATGGACCATAAGGAAGGCTAAGCACCAAAGCATTAACGCTTTTGAACTGTGGGGCTGGAAAAGACTCATGGGAGTTCCTTGGACAGCAAAGAGATCAAACGAGTCAATCCAAAGGGTTGTCAACCCTGAATATTCACTGAAAGAACAGATGCTGAAGCTTCAGTACTCTGGCAACCTGATGCAGTGCTGACTCACTGGAAAAGACCCTGATGCTGGCAAAGATTGAGGGCAGGAGGAGAAAGAGGTGACAGGTGAGATGGTTGAATAGCATCACTGACTCAATGGATATGAGTTTGAGCAAACTCCGGAAGATAGTGAAGGACAGGGAAGCCTGGCATGCTGTTGTCCATGGGATCTCAAAGAGTTAGACACAACTTAGCAACTGAACAACAAAAACAAAATGTAAATGTGATTTCCTGGTTTTGTCTACTCTTTTCAAAACAACGCATTTCCTATAGTACTCAAGTAGTCCTCAAGTGTTCAAGATGAAACATTTATCTAACGTTTACTAATTAAAAAAGAAAAAAGAACAAAAATAATAAAATCAGAATTAGATAATATTTCCTTTTTTAAAAAACATCAAGCCTTAGCTATAGGTTTTCAGAGAATCTATCAGAGTCTCCAGTAATAAGCACAAAATTTTTTAAGTTACATAGTCACTGCTTGTAGTAATAAGTTAATTCACTTGTATCTTTTAAAGAATCAAGAGAACCTAAACTTTTTAAAAATGAGAACATAAACTTGAGAAATCGTATTTGATTGCTACCAGTTGCAGTATATAAAATCTAAAAGGTTTGTTTTCAAAAACACAAATCAAAAAGTATTACTTGGTTTCTATTTGGTCAAAAATATTCACCATAAAAAATATTAAATTTATCAACATATACTATAGTTCTTAAAAGTTTTTGAGAGAGAGTTTTAAAATAACCCTAAATAATGCCACATTTACTGCGATGGCTTCCCTGGCAGCTCAGATGGTAAAAGCATCTGCCTACAATGTGAGAGACCCGGGTTCGATCCCTGGGTCAGGAAGATCCCTGGAGAAAGAAATGGCAACCCACTCCAGTACTCTTGCCTGGAAAATTCCACGGATGGAGGAGCCTGGTGGGCTACAGTCCATAGAGTCACAAAGAGTAGGCAGGACTGAGCGGCTTCACCTTCGCCTTCCCTTGGTCTCCCTTAAACATTTATTTATGGGCTTTCCTGGTGGTTCAGTCTATGGGGTTGCTAAAGAGACAGACACAACTTTGCAACTAAACAACAATCTTTTACATTACTAAAATATTCAAAATCATTCCTCTTCCAAACTCAAACAGTTGGGTTATAAATATATCCATTACAACCACCAAGCTATCTGTAACAATGCTGTAACATCAATACTTATAGAAACCATAATTTTATAGTAAAAATTTTTTATGAAGTAATTACAAAATTTATAAATCAATGACTTGATCCTATATTTAGGCCAAAAGACTGGTTCCCCCTCTGTGTTAGACCTTTACTTCCTATATCAGTGACTACAAATACTTCAAGAATACCAAAATGCAGAATCCGCTAGAAATTTAAATGCATTATGTGTGTGTGTGCTAAGTCGATTCAGTCATGTCTGACTCTGTGCAAGCCTATGGAACCTATGCCAGGCTCCTCTGTCCATGGGATTCTCCACGTAAGAATACTGGAGTGGGTTGCCATGCCCTCCTCCAGGGGTTCTTAACAGCATTAACTGGAGCTGGCCACAATTTTCCTATATAGTCACAAGTCAAATTTTTTTAAACTTTCATTGCAATAAAATATAACATAAAATTAGCTATTTAGCCATTTAAGTGTATAATTCCAATCTTTTCAAATAAATCACAGCTATTTCTGGTCCTCAACATAGTGGAGGTAGACATTAAAGCTATATCATTTACAATTACTGATATTCCCCATACATCAACCCATTAAATGTAGTATGTAGCTCAGAATTATATATTTAGATTGCAAAACTCCTGCAATTTGGACATAACCAAATAAGATGTTGATATTTTAATACGTCATATGTCTCATTATCAATTTAAATAAGTTAAAAACCAAAGGAAAAACCTGTTTTAACAATTATCTAGAATGACAAAGATAAATTTAAATTGTTAGCATGACAATCACAAATTACAAGTTAATAGTTTTACTCTGTCCAAAGGATGAAAAAATGATCTAAGCCCAGAAAAGAGAAAATATTTGCAAATTATTTATCTGATAGCTCTTACAACTCAACAATGAAAAAGATATATTGCAATTTAAAAATAGGCAAAGGATATGTAGACAATTTCTCCCCAAAAGGTAAACAGCCGATAAAACACATAAAAATTCATTTAACAACATCAGACTTTAGGAAAATAAGAACCAAAACCATAGGGAGCTCCCACTTCACACTCACTACAATGGCGAAAATAAAAATGACAGACAACAACAAGTGATTAGGATAAGATTTCTAAGATTTTCCAAAGATTTCTAAACCCTAAGGCCTTGCTGGTGAAATTGCAAAATGGTACAGTCACTTTGGAAATCAATTTGGAAGTTCCTGAAAATGTTCAACTTAGAAACATATAATTCAGTAATTCTTATAAAAACACAGTAATGTCACAATATCATTATTCATAATAGCCAAAAAAAAGTTGATTGCTGAGTGGAGTTTTTAAAATGTGATATGTCCATTCAATGGAATGTCATTTGACAATAAAAAGGAATGAAGTCCTAATACATGCTACAACAATGGATGAATCTCAAAGATATTATACTAAAAGAAGCCAATCACATAGTGTATGATTTCATATGTGAAAGGTCCAAAATAGGCAAACACACAGAAGTAGAAAAAAGATTAGTGGATGCCAGAAGTTGGGGGAAGAAAAAATGGGGAATGATTGCTAATAGGTTTCATTCCAGAATGATAAAAATATTCTGATATCAGTGGTGATGGCTGTACAACTCTGCAATTATTCTAAAAAACAAATGAACTGTAAACCTTCAGGGGAAGAATTTTATGCCATATGAATTATATCTCATTAAAACTGCTATTAAAAGAAAAAGACACAAAATAGTACCTGTTACTGTCTTTTCTTCACTATTTACATGTGTATGTATGTATGTATTTTTGACTGTGATGAGTCTACACTGCTATGCATGGGCTTTCTCTAGTTGCAGAGTGCAGGCTTCTCATTGTGGTGGCTTCTGCTGTTGCGGAGCATGGGCTCTAAAGTGCGCAGGCGTCAGTAGTTACTGCCTACGGACTCAGTAGTTGTGGCTCATGGACTCAGTTGCCCCAGGGCATGTGGGATATTCTACAACCAAGGATCAAACCAGTGTCCCCTGCATCGCAAGGTGGATTCTTAACCACTGGACTTCCAGGGAAGCCCCTGTCACTGTCTTTTAATACATCAGAATTTATGTCTCCTTCAGTCACAAGCGTCTACGTTACCCTCAATATATTGGGTTGGCCAAAAAGTTTTTGTTCATTCGGGGTTTTCAGAATACCCAAATGAACTTTTTGGCCTATTCAATAAATCAACTGAATGCCACGTTTCCTGTAAATGGGCACACATTGAAGACATTTTCTATTTCAGGCATGCCTGCCTGGGAAGATAAGAAACCCATCAGACGACAAGCAAAACCTATCTTCATTTCACAGCAATACCAAATTCTTTCAGTATAAATGTACAAAAATCTATAAGCTATTCCTAAAAAATTAACATATTCTCCTTTAATCACACCTTATCTTTGGAGTACAAACTGTACAAATAATAACTAAAGATGGCAAAAACACTCAGAATCCCTACATCCAGCAAAGAGAAGTCAACCACAGGCTCCCAGCCTCATTTTTAGGAAAAGCTAATGTTTTAAAATGTTGCTCTACTTGGAGGAATAGGGGAGTTGTGGAAAAAGAAGGGGGTGGAGAATGATTTGTAACAGCTTACTGATTTGTGTTCTCTCTCTGCTGCTGCTAAGTTGCTTCAGTCGTGTCCGACTCTGTGCCACCCCATAGACAGAAGCCCACCAGGCCCCCCGTCCCTGGGATTCTCCAGGCAAGAACACTGGAGTGGGTTGCCATTTCCTTCTCCAATGCATGCAAGTAAAAAGTGAAAGTGAAGTCGCTCAGTCATGTCCAACTCTTCACAGCCCCATGGACTGCAGCCTACCAGGCTCCTCCACGCATGGGATTTTCCAGGCAAGAGTACTGGAGTGGGGTGCCATTGCCTTCTCTCTCTGCCAAAAATAAATAATTAATAGTTTATTGTACAGTCTTCTACAGACTCTCAGCATGAGATAAAATACCTATGTCATAAAGGAAAAGACCATATAAATTAAACTACGTAACAATTATAGCTCCTAAACTGTAAAGTGCAGTCAAAAGACAAATGGGGAAAAATACCTGCAAATGAGAAATAAGTGATTTCCTAAATATACAAACTTCTGCAAATCAAAGGAGACAGAAGCTCCCCCCCCCAAAAAAATTGGCAAAATACCTAAACAGGAAATTCTTTAACAGTTTCACTCAAAATACCAAAAACCCAAAAAGAGTACCATGTAACACAAAAATTTAAATATTAATATCTAGATAACAGTGGAAGTCTAAGAAAATAATACTTTTATAACAGTGTCTGCAGGAGTATAAATTAGATAAATGTCTAAGGAAGACAATCTGATAGTGTCTTTATTAACAGGACACTTCAGCATCCAGTGGTTAGGACTCCATGCTTCTAACGCAGGGGGTGCAGATTCGATCCCTGGTCAGTGAACTAAGATTTCATGTGCCCTGTGACCCAGTCAAAAATAAATGAAAGAAGAAATTTAGAACTAAGGACACATCCCCAGAAATTTCATTCACAGGAATTTTTCATTCACGTATAATTGCGCGTCTCAGTGTACAAGACTTCTTAGTAAGCAGTACTGCTTATAACAATTAAAAAAAAAAGTGGAACCACCATTCCACTTTGTCTCTATGAATCTGACTGCTCCGGGTAGTTAATGTAAGTAGACGCATACAGCAGAGAAGGCGATGGCATCCCACTCCAGTACTCTTGCCTGGAAAATCCCAAGGATAGAAAAGCCTGGTAGGCTACAGTCCATGGGGTCGGGAAGAGTCGGACATGACTGAGTGACTTCACTTTCACTTTTCACTTGCATGCATTGGAGAAGGAAATGGCAACCCACTCCAGCATTCTTGCCTGGAGAATCCCAGGGACGGCAGAGCCTGGTGGGCTGCCGTCTATGGGGTGGCACAGAGTCAGACATAACTGAAGCGACTTAGCAGCAGCAGCAGACGCATTCAGTGTTTGTTCTTTTGTGACCTACTTCACTTAGCATAATGTCTTCAAGGTTCATCCATGTTGTAGCATAAGTCAGAATTTCCTTTCCTAACATAATATTGGAAATCAAAAATACTCACTTAGACTTTCCTGGTAGTACAGTGGATAAGAATCTGCCTGCTAATGGAAGGGACATGGGTTCAATTCCTGGTCCAGGAGGATCCCACATGTCTCAGGGCAACTAAGCCAGTGCACCACAACAACTAAAGCCTCAGCCCTGGAGCCCATAGGTCAGGTGCCTGGAGCCTGTGATGGCAACCAAAGAAGCCACTGCAGGGAGAAGCACCAAAGAAAACAAACAAAGAGTAGCCCCACCCCCGCCCCGCCCCCCGCCCCCCTACTACTTAATTACAATGATTTATAAACTTTTAAATAATCGTGCTTCCCAATTAAAAAAAAAACTTTGCACAAAATTAAATCCATTAAATGATTAAGTCATCAGTCTCTATCAAATCATTCCCAAAAATATTAATATGCAAACTTCTTCAGTCAACACTTTAGTATGATTATCATCTTTAGAACTAAAAAGCTTTTCCTTATANTTTAAATAATTGTGCTTCCCAATTAAAAAAAAAACTTTGCACAAAATTAAATCCATTAAATGATTAAGTCATCAGTCTCTATCAAATCATTCCCAAAAATATTAATATGCAAACTTCTTCAGTCAACACTTTAGTATGATTATCATCTTTAGAACTAAAAAGCTTTTCCTTATAAGCAAAAATGTTTTACCATCAAATTTCCAATAAGATCAACACAAAGGAAATCCAATGTCACAACCCTGTGGGACCCCAAGTTGTGAATTAAGTTCCTTTTATACATCTACTTTTATACTGGCAAAGCAAACTTATGCTGAAATGGAAAAATCTGTGTCAAAAACCACCACCATGGAAAGAGCTAGTTCATTAAAAAGTAAACTAAAATGGGGCACTGTAAGTGACAAGAAAAATTAAGAATATATTCTTATATACCTTAGATTAGCATAACAAGGCACATATACCATTTTTTTAAATTAACTGCAATGTAATTTAAAACTGTATGAAACTTTACAAAGATCACTTAAATTTGGACCTAAGAAAGGCTATTTTTGATTGATAAGCATAGCTATTTAGCAGAATAATTCACTTGAAAAGAACTGATATGCCTATGTTTTGCATGATGGATACACAGTATTTAGAGATAGTAAGCTCTTTTATTGTCCAACTAATCATTAATGTACACTTTCTAAAAATCTTCACAGCATTCCACTGACTCTTATTCATTATGAAGAAAGATAGGCAGAACCAGATTTTCTTTTTCTTTGACTTGCAAGAGCTTTTAATTCTATACTTGTTCATCTGTCACTTTAAGTTTTCAGTTATCAATCAAAACACCATTTGTATCAAAAGTTGACACAGTGAGCATATACACGAGAGTTACATGTACAGATTTTCATCGGCCCCATAGAAATCATGCCAGTGAATTTGCCAGCAAATTTGAAAGGCAATGCCAAAGAATGCTCAAACTACCGCACAATTGCACTCATCTCACACGCTAGTAAAGTAATGCTCAAAGTTCTCCAAGTCAGGCTTAAACAGTACGTGAACCATGAACTTCCAGATGTTCAAGCTGGATTTAGGAAAGACAGAGGAACCAGAGATCAAATTGCCAACATCTGCTGGATCATCAAAAAAGCAAGAGAGTTTCAGAAAAACATCTACTTCTGCTTTATTGACTACGTCAAAGCCTTTGTGTGGACCACAGCAAACTCTGGAAAATTCTGAAAGAGATGGGAATACCAGACCACCTGGCCTGCCTCTTGAGAAATCTGTATGCAGGTCAGGAAGCAACAGTCAGAACTGGACATGGAACAGCAGACTGGTTCCAAATAGGGAAAGGAGTACATCAAGGCTATATACTCTCATCCTGCTTATTTAACTTACATGCAGGGTACATCATGAGAACGCTGGGCTGGATGAAGCACAAGCTGGAATCAAAATTGCTGGGAGAAATATCAATAACTTCAGAGATGCAGATGAAACCACCCTTATGGCAGAAAGTGAAGAACTACAGAGCCTCTTGAAAGTGAAAAGAGGAGAGTGGAAAAGTTGGCTTAAAGCTCAACATTCAGAAAATGAAGATCATGGCATCTGGTCTCATCACTTCATAGCAAATAGATGGAGAAACAGTGGAAATGGTGACAGACTTTATTTTTTGGGACTCCAAAATCACTGCAGATGGTGACTGCAGCCATGAAATTAAAAGACACTTGCTCCTTGGAAGAAAAGTTATGACCAACCTAGACAGCATATTAAAAAGCAGAGACACTACTTTGCCAACAAAGGTCCATATAGTCAAAGCTACGGTTTTTGCAGTAGTCATGTATGGATGTGAGAGTTGGACTATAAAGAAAGCTGAGCACCAAAGAATTGATGCTTTTGAACTGTGGTGTTGGAGAAGACTCTTGAGAGTCCCTTGGACTGCAAGGAGATCCAACCGGTCCATCCTAAAGGAAATCAGTCCTAAATATTCATTGGAAGGACTGATGCTGAAGGTGAAACTCCAATACTTTGGCCACCTGATGTGAAGAACTGACTCATTGGAAAAGACCCTGATGCTGGGAAAGATTGAAGGCAGGAGGAGAAGGGTATGACAGAGGATGAGATGGTTGGATGGCATCACTGACTCAATGGACNCGGTCCATCCTAAAGGAAATCAGTCCTAAATATTCATTGGAAGGACTGATGCTGAAGGTGAAACTCCAGTACTTTGGCCACCTGATGTGAAGAACTGACTCACTGGAAAAGACCCTGATGCTGCGAAAGATTGAAGGCAGGAGGAGAAGGGTATGACAGAGGATGAGATGGCTGGATGGCATCACTGACTAAACGGACGAGAGTCTGAGTGAACTCCAGGAGATGGTGATGGATAGGGATGCCTGGCGTGCTGCAGTCCATGGGGTCGCAAAGAGTCAGACACGATTGAGCAACACAACTGAACTGACTGATAGAGATCATGTTACATGTCACATTTTATACCTTGTTTTGTCATTAAACATTTATCCATGCCAATAAAGACCCTTTACTAGTTCTAACATTTTCATAGTTTGCCCTTGAACAAGATTTTCTAAACTAAAAAGACCTCAGAAATCTTAAAATTCTACCCATTTAATTTATTGGAGAAAATAAATGTACCCCCTTTAGATAATAAATGTGTCACTGAAGAGTTAGTTTCCTATTTTGTCCTTTTTTGCTGCACCACATGGCTTACCGGATCTTAGTTCCCCAAGGAGGGACTGAACCCAGGCCTTAGGCAGTGAAAGCATGGAGTTCTAACCATTGGAATACCAGGGAATTCCCTATCTTGTTTTATATACAATATCACAAACTAACTGAATTAAAGACATTCCATAAATTGAGATTTTTACAAATCTTGTTTTCTTTAAGGCTGCTGCTGCTGCTGCTAAGTCACTTCAGTCGTGTCCGACTCTGTGCGACCCCATAGACGACAGCCCACCAGGCTTCCCCGTCCCTGGGATTCTCCAGGCAAGAACACTGGAGTGGGTTGCCATTTCCTTCTCCAATGCATGCAAGTGAAAAGTGAAAGTGAAGTCACTCAGTCGTGTCCGACTCTTCCCGACCCCATGGACTGCAGCCTACCAGGCTCCTCCGTCCATACGATTTTCCAGGCAAGAGTACTGGAGTTGGTTGCCATTGCCTTGACCCATCTATATAAGAGAAATCAATACCTAATATGGCATTTAATTCTAACATTGGATGTGCTTGAAATTCACATCATTAAAAGAATTAAAGCTGACTAAAAGGAATAATCCTAAAAACCTAAAGATTCCATTATTCTTAGGATAAATGGGGGAGGGAGGAGGATGAAAAAAACAGAAAAAAATTCCCACAAGAAAAAGAGCAGTTCTAATCTAAGTTTACAATGAGGAAAAAGAGGGAAAGAATCAAGCTATTCAAAAGACACTACTTCATTTCAAGTTAAAGTTTTTCAGTGATTAACTTTTCAACCTCAACCTTTTTAGGTCAAGGCTAAAATCAGTACTTAAATATACTGCTAGCATTCTACTCTTAACCTAATGGTTTGCCTAAACCAATGTTTCTTAAACTTTTTTCCCTGGACTGCTTTGACAGTCTTGTGAAACCTATAAACCCTTTCTCAGAATATTATTAAATTAAAGGCTCAGTGGTAAAGAATTCACCTGACAATGCAAGAGACTTGGGTTCAATTCCTGGGCTGGGAAGATCTCCTGGAAAAGGAAATGGCAACCTACTCCAGTATTCTTCCCTGGAAAATTCCACAGACAGAACAGCCTGGCAGGCTATAGTCAATGGGGTCATAAGGAAAATAAAATGCATGAATTACAAGGAAACCAATTATATTGAAACAGTTATCAAATATTCAAAAATAGGCTCTTTTGAACATAAAGGAAATACAAAGGACAAAAGGGGATGTTAATGTATACCACAGGACAAAAATGTAATCAGCAAAACACACGCTGTGAGAAACTCTACAGTCAACCTGATTTCCAACAAATTAAGCTATAAAGAGAGATTAAAACTTACAGATTAAAAAAAAATTAAATAGTCTTATGTCCACCAATAAGTAAATAAACGTAGTATCTTGACTGTGGTAGTGGTGGTGATTACAAGGGTGCCTACATTACTCAAAATTCAACAAACTCAACACTTGAAGCAGGTACATTTTATTCTATGCAAATTATACCTCAACGAAATTTTAAAAATAAACCTTATGTATTTTATTTAGAGCCTGAGTTTAAAAAAAAAAAAAAAAAAGAATTCTTAAAGCAAATACAAACTTGAGTACTGGCTCAAGTTTGTAATTGAGCCAATGGTATATCCCTATTCAGATGCCCCAGTAAGACTGGGTATTTGAAATACAGATATGCCACAGTAATGGTGCATATCTTCTAGAGATAAACTCTGAAATATTTATGGATTAAATGTCTGGGAGCTACTTCAAAATAATACCAACTATACACATTGTAAGGCTTGTGCAAAGTAACACAGTCATTCATTTCTTAAGCAATTCTTTGGACAGGGACGAAGAGTAGTACAGAGGGAGGGAAAGAAAGGTGAGTGCCACCACTGTGGAAGGCAGTATGGAGGCTCACCAAAACGCTAAAGATGGGATTACCATGTGACAGCAACTCCACTTCTGGGTATATATCCAAGGAAAACAAAAGCACTGACTTGAAAAGATGTGTGCACCCTCACGTTCACTGCAATATTCATCTATTACCAAAAGCCAAGATACGGAAACAATCTGTATCCGCAGTTCAACGGATGGATAAGGAAGATGTGACATGCGGGCAGTGTGTGTATGTGCACACATGCAGAATGGAATACTATTCAGCCATAGAAAAGGAAATCTTGACATATGGAACAAAATGAATAAAACTTGAGGGCATAATACTAAGTGAAATAAGTCAGAGAAAGACGAGTACCATTTGATCTCCTTTACATGGCAATTCTTTAAAACGAAAGAAGTTTATTGAAACAGAAAAAAGATCAGCGCCTGGCGAGTGTGGAGATGGGTGGAACGAAAGGGCTCAAAAGATACAAACTTCCAGTAATAAAGTGAATGTCACAGGGACATAACGTATAGCCAGTGACTGTAGTTAATACTGTATTTGCATATGTGAAAGCTCCTATGAGAGTAAATATTAAAAGCCCTCATCATGAGAAAAAAAATGGTTTTTATAACTATGTATGATGAGGAATGTTAACTAATGGTAATCATTTTGCAGTATACACAAGTATCATTTTATTATGTTGTATACCTGAAATCAATATAAGGTTATGTCAGTTATACTTTAATTAAGAATTAAATTAATTTACTAATTTAACATTAATTTTTAAAAATTTAAGTTAAAACAAAGAAATAAGGTTGAGGTCAATAACGTTTGGGGGGAAGTAGAGCAAGAGAAAAATTTGCTGAGATATCACATAAAGTGAATGACTAACATCCAAATACATGGAGCAGTGATGGGACCTAATATTATTCCTAAAAAACAAGCTTCTTACCACTCCCTCTTCTGAATGACTAAGCATATAATACAGCTCATATTGATCCTGTGATTAACCTCATGTCATAAAGTCAGTGGGGAAGTAGAATCAAAACCAACAGTTTAAAAAGAGAGGTTGCTCTAAATCTGCCTGCAAATGGCACCAGAGGCAGATGATTCATCCAGCCACAAGTTGTCTCCTATAAGGTAAAAAATTGAAGACAAAAACATTCAAGTAATTTCCAGCTCCACCTTCCTTGCCTTGCCTTCTACCTACCCCCAGTGTCGGTTTTCAAAGAGAATAGGCAAGAGGGAGGGGATCTGATGCAGTGGCAGCAGGGGCAAGGAGCCCAAAAGTAGATGAGGCAGAGTGGCTGGGCTACTAGCTACACTGAGAACATGACTAGGTAAAGAAGCAAATATACTGAGAATAACAACAGTCAGGTTTCTCACTGTCTGAGAAGCAGTTTATAAACATGGAAATGCGGAGTTCAGAAAGAATCCTCATGTATTGAAACATGTGCAAATATAGCTTTCAAATATATGATATAGTGGTACATGTAATGTATATATATGCATACGTTTTGGTGGTGGTGGTGCTCAGTTGCCAAGTCATGTCCAACTCTTAGTGACCCTATAGACTGCAGCACATCCGGCTTCCCTGTCCTTCACTACCTCCTGGAGTTTGCTCAGATTCACATCTGTTGAGTCAGTGATAACATCTCATCCTCTGCCACTCTCTTCTTTTGCCTTCAATCTTTCCCAACATCAGTCTTTTTCAGTGAGTCAGCTCCTCATATCAGTTGGCCGAAGTATTGGAGCTTCAACGTCAGCATCAGTCCTTCTAAAGAATATTCAGAGTTGACTTTCTTTAGGACTGACTGGTCTATGTTTGTCATACATTTCCAAGGAGCAAGCATCTTTTAATTTCATGGCTGTAGTCACTGTCCACAGTGATTCTGGAGCCCAAGAAAATAACATCTGTGACTGCTTCCATTTTTTCCCCATCTATTTGCCATGAAGTGATGGGAACAGATGCCATGATCTTAGTTTGTTGAATGTTGGATTTTAAGCCAGCCTTTTCACTCTCCTCTTTCACCCTCATCAAGAGGCTCTTTAGTTCCTCTTCGCTTTCTGCCATTAGAGTGGTATCATCTGCATATCTGAGATTGCTGCCTCTTCTCCCTGCAATCTTCAGTCCAGCTTGTGATTCATCCAGCCTACCATTCTGCATGATGTACTCTGAATATAAGTTAAATAAGCAGGGTGACAATATACAGCCTTCACATACCCCTTTCCCAATTTTGAACTAGTCAGTTGTTCTGTGTAAGATTCTAACTGCTGCTTTTTGACCCACAAACAGGTTTCTCAAGAGACAAGTANCCAGCTTGTGATTCATCCAGCCTGCCATTCTGCATGATGTACTCTGAATATAAGTTAAATAAGCAGGGTGACAATATACAGCCTTCACATACCCCTTTCCCAATTTTGAACTAGTCAGTTGTTCTGTGTAAGATTCTAACTGCTGCTTTTTGACCCACAAACAGGTTTCTCAAGAGACAAGTAAAATCATCTGGTATTTCCATCTCTTTAAAAATTTTCCAGCTTGTGATCTACACAGTCATAAGCTTTAGTGTAGTCAATGAAGAGATAGTATACATATACACACACAATACACATCCTCTTATCTCTGTACCAATGAGTAAACTTGCACCCAGATCTTGGTTTCTAAATATCATCCCTCATGAAAAGAACCAAGAGTTTCTTGGACAAATGGTTGATTCCAGGACTGGGGGAGGGAAAATACAAGATAAGCCTTTGTTGTTGCCAGAAATAAATGTTTAAGAGAATAGTGGGGAGATTGCAAGAGCAAAGTAGCCAATTTGAAGGGGTTCCCACTAGTCAAATCTAGAATGATTTGGGTATCAAAATAAGCAAGCCCTGAATTAAAACCTATAGAAAAAAATGGACACATATATATGTGTGTCTGTATGTACACACATATTTCCAAATATAAATTGTTGTTTGGTTGCTCGGTCATGTCCAGCTCTTTACAACCCCATGAACTACAGCACGCCAGGCTTCCCTGTTCTTCACCATCTCCTGGAGCTTTACTCAAACTCATGTCCACTGAGGTGGTGACACCATCCAACCATCTTGTCCTCTGTCATCCTCTTCTCCTCCTGCCTTCAATCTTTCCCAGCATCAGGGTCTTTTCTAATGAATCAGCTTTTCACATCAGGTGGCCAAAGTACTGGAGTTTCAGCTTCACCATCACTCCTTCTAATGAATACTCAGGATTGATTTTCTTTACAATTGACTGGTTGGATCTCCTTGCAGTCCAAGAGACTCTCAAGAGTTTTCTCCAACACCACAGTTCAAAAGCATCAATTTTTCACCGCTCAGCTTTCTTTATGGTCCAACTCTCACATCCATACATGACTACCAGAAAAACCGTATCTTTGACTATATGGACCTTTGTTGGCAAAGTAATGTCTCTGCTTTTTAATATGCTGTCTAGGTTGGTGATAGCTTTTCTTCCAAGGAGCAAGCTGCAGTCATCATCTGCAGTGATTCTGGAGCCCAAGAAAATAAAGTCTGTACTGTTTCCATTGTTTCCCCATATATCTGCCATGAAGTGATGGGTGCTATAATCTTCATTTTTCGAATGCTGAGTATTAGTCAGCTTTTTCACTCTCTTCTTTCACCTTTATTCAAAATGTATATATATTCTCAATATATATATTTATACTTTGTACATATGTATAAATATATACATTTACATATGTATATATACATATATTTCCAAATATATATATGGAAAATTCTTACACCAGAATTACTGAAGAAGTAATCATAGTAATAGATTATTATGTGGCAAAAATCACAGCAGTATATAATACAGTCAAGAGGGGACTTGACTGGTGGTCCAGAAGATAAGACTCCTAGTTTCCAGTGCAGGGAGCCTGGGTTCAATCCCTGATCAGGGAGCTAGATCCACATGCCACAACTAAGGCCCAATGCAGCCAAACAAAAATGAAAACATTAAAAAAAAGTTATCAAAGGATGTTAAGGCTACCAGGTTTAGGGCTGATGATGGAAAAGACTATCAGTACAATATTGGATATCTTCCCATAAAATGTTAATCTAATAAAAGGGGGGAAATAGTGAAGACACTACGTTTACTAGGTGATCAAAGTTAACATCACCAGTATGCGATGGAGCCATACTGTTTCCATATTTTGATAAAGCACAGAATTATTTCTGTGGTGTATCTGGCAACAAAGCATGACCTGATCTGGTCACAAGGTAATACTGGACAGACCTGGGTGGAGGGTCAGCCTACAGACTGAAAGAACTATGTTCTTTAAGACTATGAGGCACATGAGAATTAAGCACAAGAAACTATTACAGAAGGATGACACCCAACAACCAAAGGCAATGCATGGTACTGGCTAGGATCCTGGATGAAAAAGGAAAGAGGGACATTGCTGGGATGACTGGCATTCTTTGAATGAGGTCTATGGATTGGGTAATACTGTTATACCAGTGTTGATTTCCTGGCTGAGAATACTGTATGGTGAAATGCAGGAGTGTCTTTGTTTTCGGGAGGTACACACTGGAGAATATAAGGGTGAAAAGATGATATGCCAGGAGACAACAAGAGAAAGTAATGGAAGAAATGTGGCAAAATGCTAACAACTGAGGAATCTGTGTGAAGGGAATGTGGGAATTCTTTGTACTTTTCCTTAACTATTTCAAAATAAATTTTAAATGAAAAAAATAATAGGCAGTGGATCTAGTTATATGGACTGGTCTTCATTCCTGTGAATCACATGTTATCTTTTCAAAGAGGCCCTCATCATCACTGCCACCCCTATCACTCCCCATCCCTTACTGTGCTTTCTTTTTCCTCATAAAGCAGAACAGGTCCTGGCTGATGGTCACTGGAGCTAAACGATGGTACATGGGATTAATTTACTGTTTTTCTACTTTTGTGTATGTTCAAATTCTCCAAGGTAGAATTTTAAAAATATATCCACAACACAGACTGACCACACAGTATCATGTGTGTGTGTATGTGTATGTGTGTGTACAGAGAGAAATTCATGCTTCATGCTGTCTGCAGTAATCTGCACATACATAGACACAGATCTTGACCCAGGGATTGAACCCAGGTCTCCCAAACTGCAGGAAGACTCTTTACTATCTGAGCCACCAGGGAAGCCCCCATATATATACAAATATACATATGTGTGTGTATGTGTGTTTATACACATCTTTATTAATGCATTAAATAGAAGTATTTAGCAGGTCTAAAAGTTATTGTCATTTCAAGTTGTGATGAGCATAAACGAGATATCTGCAACAACTATAATGTAAAATACGAAAATACATCAGATCGGTGTTGGTGATTATCACAGGTACTGCTCATACTACCATGCTGGTACTACACCACGATACAGTTAAAGAGTTGACAGAAATGCTAAATTCTGATAAGAAGTTAGTGAAAATAAAGATACAGTATTTTCCAAGCCAAATTCCTCCTAAATTCTGGTCTAAATCGCAATAGTTTTCATTGAACAATCTAATATCCTTTTTTTTCTTTTAATATCAGATGACTTAAATAATTTTGAGTGGGGAATTCCCTGGCAGTCCAGTGACTAGGGGTCCACACTTCCACTGCAGAGGGCATGGGTTAGTTCCAAGGTTGGGGAACTAAGATCCCACATGCCACAACATGCAGCTCCCCTGGGGGGAAAAAAAAAATTTAAGAAAATGTTTAAAATCTTGAGTAAAAAAGAGCCTTTAATGCAGACAGCATGAAGCATGAATTTTAAAAAGTAATGGTTGAAGGGCTTCCCTGGTGGTTAAGAATCTGCCTTGCAACACAAGGGACACTGGTTCGATCCCTAGTCTGAGAAGATCCTACATACCATGAAGCAACTAAGCCTGTGTGCCACAACTACTAAGCCCATGCACTGCAACTACTGAAGCCCACACATGTAGATCCTGTGCTCCTCAACGAGAGAAGCCACTGCAATGAGAAGCCCTCACACTGCCAAGAGTAGACCCCACTTGCCACAACTAGACACAATTAGAGAAAGCCTGCTTGAAGCAACGAAGACCCACCATAGCCAATACATAATTAAATTAATCTTAAAAAAAAAAGTTGACAACCAAATTCTTTAGTGGGCTCTTATTATTCTTTTAAAAAAAGTAGTGCCCGAAAAAAAATTCATACCTACAGTAAATTTACTGACTCACAAAAGATGCAGATCACTACATGTCAAACGTAAAATACAAAATGTTTTTAACCAGAGTACAAAGATTTTAGTTTTTAAATAAAAGGAATAAAATGATTGGGTGAAAGTTAAAAAAAAGAAAAATCACTGAGTCTATTTTAAGAATCAAAGAAACTATGTTAGTCTCTCAGTACTGTCCTACTCTTTGCAACCTCATGGACTACAGGCCACCAGGCTCCTCTGTCCATGGAATTCTCCAGACACAAATACTGGATAGGGTAGCCATTCCCCTCTGCAGGGGATCTTCTCAATTCTGTGATGGAACTAGGTCTCCTGCACTGCAGGCAGATTCTTTATCAACTGAACCACCAGGGAAGCCCAAAGAAACTATAAATATACTATAAATAAGAGTATATATACTATGCATAAACATGATTAAGCCTGTAACAAAGTCAATACAAGATATAACCGGAAAAATCTTCATTTCACTTGTCAATGTAATCAAAACTCAGCATCTAATACAAAAATACAAAGACATACACATACTCCCGAAGTTTAATGCTGGACCAAAAATCTAGCACCAAGTATAAAACAAAAGTAATAATAAGTGTTTTCCATTTGAATGTTCCACAAATATTCCTTAACTGTAAGAAATGGAGCAGCTCTCATATGATAAAAATCTTTAAACATGCTAGATTTCAATTCATCCTATAATCAAAATGAAATCCTAAGTAAGTAAATCCAAGAATTCACTAAATTTAAGTTAGGATTTTATAGAGACATACCACTGTGGGTTTAAGATGTTTAAAATTTTCAACATGGCAGAGAGAGACACACATAAGGGGAAAAAATGTGACTGTCTCAATACTTTAACATTACACCAAGAACACCTCACTGCAAAGTATACTTCCACATACTAAAAACCAGCTAGACAGCACACAAAATTATACAATTTATAATAAGCTGATTAAACATCCTGATTTCCACAACAAAGCATGCTATTTTCCCTCAAAATATAAGCAGATAGAAGGCATATAATAAAGAAAAAAATAAATAAATAGTGTTTTTCATATAGAAAAGTGTTACTTCAGTTAGACTCCTTGTTCAACAGGCTAATATATGTCTATTTAAAGTTGATGAACAACAATTTATTTCAAAGCATCCAATAATGACACTTGGGAGCACAATTTTAACGATTATATACACTCAAGGTATTTTCAGACTGCAATGTTTAAATACTGTGGAGTAGTTTAATACAGCTCAAACACTAGGGACTCTTAAAAGAAAAAGCAAAAAAAAAAAAACAAACAGAAAAACACATAGTTCCCAATCGGAATATGCTATTTTCACAAAAAATTCAATTTAAAAAAAATTTTGAGCAAAATTTGAAACTAAGGGGAAAATGAGACTTGGAAGACTATTTGGAAAAAAAATTTCAAATTACCACTATCCCTGTAACATCTGTATGTCTTTCCAAAGCATTAGTGCTCACAAGATTAAAAATGTCTCCAAATTCAAGCCTGAAATCTCTTCACAAGCATACCAAACACCTGAGTAATCAGTCTACAAGAAAGATAGTTGGGGAAAGGTGCCCTCTACACAAGTCAAACACCTTTCTTCTTGGCACTGAGCCCTCTGTTCTCCTCCAATCTGCCAGGGGCACTTCTAACTCAGGAAATAAAATACAAAATTTCAAGCATTCTGTGTTAAGTTTTAACGCTATTTTTCAAGATAAGTATAAAAGTATTTTACTTCATTGTTTTAATGTGCAAAAGCCTATCATGAAAATAGGTATTCAAAATTATAACATTCAGAAACAGAGGTGTTTCTTCATAGAAACCACCTCAGCCTAAATGAATAAACCATAAAGCAGTCATGCAGGCTAGGATGAGTCAAATTTGTTTAAGTCTAAAAATATCTCTAGTCATAGAGTATGTGAGGATAAGGAAACTCTACAATACTTTATTATTGTGTCCCAGAAGTAAAGCTATCCAAATTCACGTAATGTAAAAATGAGTTTCATTCTTTGACAAAAATTTTACATGAACTACTACCTTGATCAACCTCTGTAGATCTTCAACCTATTCTTTAGAACTGAGAATGGATGGGAAGAACCTGAATATGAAATTTACTTCAAATCGGAAAATAAAATACAGAGAATTTTTTCCCTTCTAAAGGGTTTTAGTCATTGGCTCATTCTAATTCAGGGAGTTGCCTCAGCACACACACCTCTCCCTCTAACAACTAAGACAGCAACCAATTGTTGTATAACTCCTCCCATCCCCCTTCAATCCAGCTAACACACCATACAAAGGAAAGGACTTTCTCTATTGTGCAAATTCAGTCTCTGCAATGGATCTTTGTTAAATAAAATTTGATTCAGAAATACTTAATTCTTTTCAATCAGTATATTGAATGCTGTTAAAATAATGAGCACATTATATTATTCTTATTGCAAGAAGGTAAAGCCAAATTTTGAAAATGTTCTGATTACATNTGTGCAAATTCAGTCTCTGCAATGGATCTTTGTTAAATAAAATTTGATTCAGAAATACTTAATTCTTTTCAATCAGTATATTGAATGCTGTTAAAATAATGAGCACATTATATTATTCTTATTGCAAGAAGGTAAAGCCAAATTTTGAAAATGTTCTGATTACATTCTAAAGGTTTGGTCTTTCTTTGGCACAGGAAAAAAAGCCAAATCAGCAAGCTTCCTTCAATCTATTTTCTACCAAACACTGATCAAAATATAAATAAAAGAATTGGCTCTGATCGACCCCCATCCCAAAATGCTTCTCAACTATCCTGCTCCCAAAGCTGTCTCTTTGAATCATTCTTTAAAATTTAAACACTACAAAGCCTAATCACCGTTACAAGAGGATTCATTTTGAAACATTTTATATAATGTATTCCCAGTGTACACTGCTTAATCCCGTAAAACAGTTATTAGTTAATGTTGAAATCAGCTAGGGAAAACAGTGAAAGTAGGTACTTTAACCTCAGTCGGTTTTTCTCATTTTTAATTTCTAGAAGACATCAGAAGTGAATATTCTTAAAGTTTTCTTGCAAAGCTACCATTCTGGTGCAACCACTGTTTTATCCCTTTCGCTTAAATTATTCACATTTAGCTTCCCTCCCTGTAGCAGTCACACATTTTACAAAACGTTCTCTACAATAAGGATACAAGACCTTGAATTTCTCCAAACAAAGTCCATTTAGCGCCACAGCTGGATCAGCAAGAATATTTCTTGTACACGTTTAAGGATAAACAAGAAGCCAGACATAGAGATTACCTGTTAGGAGAGTAGGGGGTGGGGAGTGGGAACTGGAATTCCCAGGGTTGGAGTAAAGGGAAGATTTTTCTGTAAACCTTTTTACACTCTCTAAATCCACTAAGAATGCACTATCTAACCAAAGATATGAGCAAACTTGTTTAAAATTCTCAAAAGTCGTTTTAAAAATATAAAGGAGTGTTAGGGACACGCGGTCTACTTAGTTTTAAGATAATCTGCTTTTATCAATAGCATCTGCTTTTGCTCTGCAATAGGTAACACACTGCTTTAAATGCAGTCCTGAGCAATGTGCCAGCTAAACCGTCTTTAACACTGAAACGTTCCTGCAGACCGCCGCCTTCCAAGGCAGCTCGCATCCTCCGCCCGCTCCTCCCTCTGTGCATTCTGAGATCAGCTCTGCTGATTCCCACATAAAGTGGGTCCTGGCCGCCATTTTAGAAAGTCATTCACACAGGCCGGACGGCAGCACCATCTACTTAAAAACCTTCCAAGACTCCCTCGGATGACTTCCTTTCTCCTCTCGAACCCCTCATCTCGCCAGAGGAGTCAAACTGCCCGCGACAGGCAGACACTGTTTCTAGAATCTGCATAATACCGAAATGACACTTCTGGCCACGTAATACTGAGGGGCAAAGCAAATGCTGCAATGCACGTGTTTACACGTCGGTGCCTACTAATTTCCCAGGCGGAGACCTACAGAGAAGGTCCGCAAGGAGATAAAAGCAAGCGCATCTAAGTGGCTTTTCCACTCCAATAATCTTGCGCCTCAATGATTTTTCCACCAAAACATTGAAGATACGGGGCCTCCGTATGGGGTAAGGGGTGGAGCAGCGCCAGGGAGCGAGTTCCCATCTGCTTCCCCACGAGCCCGAGATCTCCCCTTTTGTCATAGGGGACACAGGCGAGTTTTTGCTCCTGCCTTCCCGCTGCCTGGTTTCTCAGCACAACGTAGTAAACACCGGGAGTCCCTGGAAGCGCGCCTCCTCCAGTCTCGCCGAGGACAGCTTTAGTGGGTTATGAATGGCCTCACTATTCCAGGCTCCTTTTCACACGCGGACACGCGCAGACGCGCGTTCCAGCGGTGAAGATTTAATACCCCGGTAACAGCAACCACCAACAGAATCAATGATCCTCCATTTGAAAGAGCGGGGCTCCGCTGCCGCTGCTTCCATTTCCTGATCCAAGCTGCTCAGGAGCGAGCGACGCAACCTATTTTTCCCATGGTGACTCACTAACAAGGGCGCTCCATAATTTCCTTCACTCACTAGATAGTAAGAGGAATTAAAAGTAAACCAAACTTAAAACCTTCCGAGGTCTTGAATANCTCGAAGAATCATTAGCTTGTAACATTAAGCAATTTTATTTTATATAAGATCTTGCGAAACCGTTTGCAAGATTTTTTTGCTGATCGTTATGGTATACCAAGAGTAAAACTGAAGTGAGATGGTTACATGTCTGGATAGTGTTCCCCTCAGAAAATTTACTATAAAATCTAAGCAGAGGGAGGGGATTGGAACCCCAGCATTTCCAGACCTAAGAGATTTTAAAATTTAAAGCCTACAGTTGAACTTTTTAGTTATCAGAGCCCCGAAGAAAACCCACAAAATTAAAGCAACCGTATTGAGTCCAGAAAAACTGAATTGTTTAAAACGGTCAACAGCTCAACTTTCTTTTACGTTTTTTATCTACAGAAAAAACAATCGTAGGTGTAGTGCTTTACAGACCAGATTTTAAATATTAGATCTCATTCACTGTCTGCTTAAATACAAGCCAACTTATCAAACTGATACTTTGAATTGGAACATATGGTCACCATAATTAATGGCACTAACACCTGGGGTCACCTGTACATAGTTAAATTGTCTCTTTAATTCCACCGATGGTAAAGCTTCAAGTAGGTTTTTTGTTTGTTATATAGCTTAACATAAGCTTCTTAATGATGTATCAGAGCATCATGTCAGATAGTCATATCAACTTTTCTTGTATTTGGGTTCAGGGTCTATACTGTACTTAAATTTGATCTCAGCAGGTCTGCTCAACTGAGATCTTCTCTTCCTTACTCTTAGGGTATTAGAAGACTAAACACGCACCCCAATCCCTTACACAACAATTACAGAACAAGATGCTCTCCTCAGGAGATAACTATCCATTGAAATGATTTTTGGATTTTTGACAACTTACTCAAAAAAGTACCACCACAACAGTGGCAGTCATTCATAATTTAGTTAAGGCCTTTAATGCCACCCCAGAGGTTCACCTTGTCTTCATGCAAATCAGTCATTAAATGACATGGAAATATTTTTTCTTGAGAGTATTGTGGAATCGATTCCTCAGTAAAAGTAAAAGCAAATCAACCTATATTCAGATGTAGGACTAGACATTTACATTTGGCCATTTCTCTGTCACAATTATCACATAAGGAGTGTCAGGCCAGCATACAGTTGTCTACACGTGAACTACATAGTTCTATAGACGTGGCTGCAGTTAGCATTGAACTGACTGGCATTTTTTCACGAAGCATAAATTTCTATATAAGTAGCCACAATTTGAAACACACTTTAAAATATTATGTAAATTACTCATTTAAAACCTGAGAGGCCCTGAATTAGCTGCATCTTCTTAGTGTGACAGGAAGAACAGAAGCTCAGCTCAATCTCATTTTAAAGGGCAACAGACAAAGATTCAAAAAACAGCACCCTGCAATTAGAGAAATAAAGAACATATCTCACCTTGAATGCAGCCTTCAGTTAAAATCATGCTGAATAAAATTCAAGAGCTGAAAAAGGGGCAGGGGGGTGGTGGCAGCTTTTAGAGCAAAATCATTAGAAGAGAGGCTAGAGTCATTATTAAATGTGGTATTTTGTATCCATCTATAACTCCCACAGAACAGTAAAAGGATAAGATAAAATAAGAATTAATTAAGAGGTATTTATAATTTCTCTTTGGCATAAGAATAGGGAGACATTAAATGAAAATTGAAAGCAACATGTTTGCCAACTAAACTTTTTTAATGTCATTCTCTTAGATTTTCCTAAAGATCTTGTTACAGCAGTGCTGTTTCTCCATGTAAAAAACAGAATAGATATGTAATTTTATTAAAGTTTAATTTGAAATGGCAAAGTTGTTTGCAAATACTTCCAAGCCTCCCACCTTTTGGGAGGTAGCAGAAAAGAAACTGGAGTGGATAATTACTAATATACAAATTGTTAAGCAAAGTTGAGTTCAAGTTCTCCCGAAGACCTTTAGAGATTACAGGATATCAAGATGATTAGCAAATGCCAAATGAAGTTAATATCATTTCCCAGTTTGCCAAAGATTTATCAAACAACTGAGAAACAGTCTCTGTTTAACAATATAAAAGCTAGAGAATTCCTTGGCTGTCCAGTGGTTAGGACTCAGCGCTTTTACTGCCCAGGGTCCAGGTTCAATCCCTGATCAGGGAACCAAGATTACACACGACACAAGGCACTATATAGTGTATACACACACACATATATATATTATATTAAGATATTTGGGCTAGCAAAATCCCATTAAACATTACTAGATAGCACCTCATACTCAGATTCTCTTGAAGTATCATTTTCATACTTGTTTTCAGAATTATAGGCACCAAAAGTAGCAAGCAAGGTATTAATTTAGCTTCTTGGGTTTTTAAAAATCTGATATACACGTCTCAAAAGAGAATTCTCAGCCTATTAAAATCTCACTACATCAGCCTAAATAGACATGCAGATAATTTAATGAGTAAAACAAATTTTATTTCTGTTCAAATTTTTAGTACGTTCCTGTGATGCCCCTAAAAATATTATTCTGACTTCAGTTAGGCAGATTCATTTGAAGGAAAAGTAGTTCACATTATAGATGCTAAGTTCCAATGAGCAATTCAGGCAAGAATTCTATCCATTTCTACAAAAGTTAACATTCACTGGTTAAAAGTAATGTCCATGCTCCTTACTGATTCTTCAGCATAACACTACTTGACCTTGAACTTTGAAGGAGACTGAAAAACAGCTGGTATGAATGAGAGACATGATAGTATAATGGAAGTGCCCCTGCGCTGAGTCAAAAATTCCAGTTCCATTCTTGTCACTGGCTATATGGCCTAGTAAACTGGGTTAGATTCCTTAAAGTCTGAATATCCTTATCTGCAAAATGATGATAAAAGTATCTCTTCCTTATCAAGTAAGGCTGCTAGAAGTATCAAGGAAGATAAATACACGTAAAAAGCATTTGAAAGTAACACAGCCTAAAAATATCATGAATACTATTAAGTTGACTGGTAATTCCATATTAATATCAGAAGTAAGCATCAGGTGAAGTTAAAAACATACCATGATCAATTTATAGTTTTTCAGGTTTGGAGCCAGGTGTTATAGTCAAATTAGCCTGTGTGACTACATATCAACTATGAAGTTCCTCGCACTCTTTTGCTGACTCTTTCTATTGCAAAACTCTTAATAACAAAACTGGTAAGTATGCCCATTGCACAGCCCTGAAAATCAAATGTTGGGTTTTCTCAGTGCTTTTCATGTTTTTTGACAACGTATCAGGCAGAATTATTTACAAATATTTACAAGAGCAGAATTGTTTTCATAAGCATTTATTTTTGTATGTTTTCAAAAAAAAAAACAACCCACTCTTCATTCTCTGATTTTTTAATTTAACAGTTAATAATTTATGGTCACTGAAAAAGATCAAAAAGTAAGATGTGATCTCTTCTTTCATCTATGATAAATGGATGGTGAAGTGAATTTTCCCATGAGTATGAAAGATAATTCAGAAAGGTGACATTAAAAGCAGAGCCATTTGCAAAGTGGAATTAAAATAGATGTCCTTTTAAGCAGGTCTCATTTTCACTGTGCGGACTGCCTGTATTTAGCATGCTAGATGTGCTCAAAAAGTTCAGTCGTGTGTGATGGAAGCCCAGTGGGGAAAAGCATCTGAGCCTCAAACTCAAGCTTTGAATGCTAAGGAGCCAACAGAGCAGATAAATTAATATCACCATTTAAACAGGAGACAGAATAGTTACCAGATATTTAACAAAAATTTGGTTACCAGTCGAGTTCCACACTATGAACTGTTTCATAAGAAAACATACTTAAAATATAAGCACTGTTCCTAAAGGCATAACATGAAAATATACTAACTAGTTCTAAAATGTTTTGTTATTTTTTAATTTAACAATAATTTATGGTCACTGAAAAAGATCAAAAAGTAAGATGTGATCTCTTCTTTCATCTATGATAAATGGATGGTGAAGTGAATTTTCCCATGAGTATGAAAGATAATTCAGAAAGGTGACATTAAAAGCACATGAGACATATGAGAACCTGACAATAGAAGCAACCTCCTAGTATTACAATCAGGTTTTTTTTTTCCCTCCAGAACAGTAGAAAATAAAACAGACAAAACTACTGCATTATTCTCAAAGAGTAGTTTGATACCTTGCCAGTTCTGTGGGTCAACTGATGAAAAAGACAGACCAGTATAGTAACAGATTTATTTTGATATATGAGGCTCACTGAAGTGAAATTATACATGTGTCAATGATAAAACTCCAATCAGTTGAATAGTATTAGTTGGCCAGTCCTTCTCTAAATCATTCTTTCATGCTTCACAAACTNTTTGATACCTTGCCAGTTCTGTGGGTCAACTGATGAAAAAGACAGACCAGTATAGTAACAGATTTATTTTGATATATGAGGCTCACTGAAGTGAAATTATACATGTGTCAATGATAAAACTCCAATCAGTTGAATAGTATTAGTTGGCCAGTCCTTCTCTAAATCATTCTTTCATGCTTCACAAACTACTTTACTATTCAATTCTCTATGAAAGTTAAATTATTTATTCCACATTGTTTTTAGTTTTCCATAAATGGATATCATCGCTGATATTTTCTTTTTAAAAAATCAATTTTTATATTTCTACTATTTCCTTGGAAAGTTGCTAAAAGTAACTTTCTTCCCCCTATGAGGAAATATTGCTAATATATCTAATATTTAGAATTGGGAATACAATTTACTAATGCTTATGGCTTAAAGCTCAACATTCAGAAAGCTAAGATCATGATCTGGTCCCATCATTTCATAGCAGATAGATGGCGAAACAGTGGCTGACTTTATTTTTCTGGGTTCCAAAATCACTGCAGATGGTGACTGCAGCCATGAAATTAAAAGACTCTTACTCCTTGGAAGAAAAGTTATGACCAACCTAGATAGCATATTAAAAAGCAGAGACATTACTTTGCCAACAAAGGTCCGTCTAGTCAAGGCTATGGTTTTTCCAGTGGTCATATATGGATGTGAGAGTCAGACTGTGAAGAAGGCTGAGCACCGAAGAATTGATGCTTTTGAACTGTGGTGTTGGAGAAGACTCTTGAGAGTCCCTTGGACTGCAAGGAGATCCAACCAGTCCATCCTGAAGGAGATCAGTCCTGGGCATTCATTGGAAGGACTGATGTTAAAAGCTGAAACTCCAATACTATGGCCACCTGATGTGAAGAGCTGACTCATTGGAAAACACCCTGATGCTGGGAAAGATTGAGGGCAGGAGGAAAAGGGGACGACAGAGGATGAGATGGTTGGATGGCATCATTGACTTGATGGACGTGGGTTTGGGTGGACTCCAGGAGTTGGTGGTGGACAGGTAGGCTTGGTGTGCTGCAGTTCATGGAGTCGCAAAGAGTTTTGGACACGACTAAGCGACTGAACTGAACTGATGGCATTGAATAAAAAATAGACAGGAAGGATGCTTAACAAATATTGATCATGGTTGTGTCTAAGTGGTAGAATTCAATTCTTTTTTTTTTTTTTGGCTGCATCTCAAGGTTTGTGAGGATCTTAGTTCCCTAAACACGGATAGAACTGCCCATGCCCACTGCAGTGGAAGCCCTGGAGTCCAAACCATTGGACTGCCAGGGAAGTCCAGAATTCAAAACTTTTTAAAAAGTTCTCATTCATCTATATTTTCTTCTCTTTGGTTAACATGTATCACTCTTGCAACTAGAAAAATTAAAATAAGTTGGAAGTCAGCTTCTGGGGGACTTTAGTTAAGGGCTCCTCTGAAATGCTGGTACTTCACTACATTAAATCAACATATTTATGGTAACAGCTCCCACATGAACATTATTATCATTATTCTCTGTTAATTCAGAGAGTTAATTCAACCTTTTAAAACTGTACTGCCAATTCCTCATGTGAGAAAAAACCACCTCTTCACTGTGATATACAATAGCCAAAAACACCCCAGGTCTAAGAGATTGTCACTTAAGCATCAAGAAGTAAGCATAATATACATAATGCAAATCAAGGCTGCTGATTAATTTAGAGAAAACTATCAAAGTACACTTGATAGCATCTCAGAAACAATAGCACCAAATCAAATATACTTAGCATCTTGTTACATGTGTATTGAAAATTTCAGATTTAGGGTGTTGAGCTCCCCTACTGCTCCTCTGAAAGGCCTTGTTCTAGTTTGAAGTAGAGAATTCAAAACATCCTGAAAAAAAGAAAAAAAAAAAAGAAAGAAACAAAACATCCTGAACTAATTCCAAATGTTTTGAAACTGTTTACATTTTAATTAAATATTGCTATTTAATAGTGATGCTACTTTAAGTCATATCTGCTTCAGTATTTTGCTATTAATCTTCAGGATGGTAATGATTGCTTATTTAATATATTGTCCATAATTAGACACTTGAAACCTTTTGGCTTAAAATAAAACCACATTCTATTTAAACGTTAAATAGGACATGATGCACTTCTGAATTAAATTGCTGAAATTATTTTTAAAGTTAAACTTCAGTATTTTAATAAAGGAGATAATAGAATTTATTCAAGTTATATATAACAAAAGTCCTAGAAACCATCCCTTACAGTTCTACTTTGAAAATACTTCGGCTGAAAAATAATTTGCCTCAAAATAACTCTCTTAGAAAATGCTAATTAACTTAAAATGCTTTTTCTAAGAAAACAGAACCAGCAAGAGTCATAACTAAAGATTTCACTATATACTGTTAGCTTGTGGGAGGGGCACAATGAGATGAACTAACGAAAGCAGTTTGTGTTTTGCCCAACCCCAACAAGATGATTTAAACACACACCCAAGCCTAAAGCCTTCACTTAAAAAAATTCACCCTAAGAAGTGGGCTTTAAACCTGGTTACTTTTGTTCTCCATGGTTTTCAACTTAAATATACATCGTTTCTGTTGAGATCAGTTTCTCGAGATTCTAATTATTAGCACATAAGAATTTGATTTTATGCCTAACTAAAATTGCAAAACGTACATACTCAAAANAGTGGGCTTTAAACCTGGTTACTTTTGTTCTCCATGGTTTTCAACTTAAATATACATCGTTTCTGTTGAGATCAGTTTCTCGAGATTCTAATTATTAGCACATAAGAATTTGATTTTATGCCTAACTAAAATTGCAAAACGTACATACTCAAAATTTTCTTCCCCTTATTTAGTAGTGTTATCCTTATTGTAGGAACTTTGCCTTTAAATACTCTCATTAACCATAATTTGTTAAGACATAATCTCTACCAGAAATTCTGCAAATTCAAGGGACTATTGCGATTGATCTCATCTTTTCCAAGCTTCAAAAGACGGTATAACCTTGTTAGCAGGGGCAGAATTCGATTGCTTGCTAGTACTTCAACAGCCTCAAGACAGCTAAGAGTTCCTGTTAGGAATCTGGCACCAACTCAAAATTCTCAGCAGGAAAAAAGATCTCCCTGAACTAGGACCCACTGAATGGCTCCGCCCAGAGCGATGACCTGGACTGACCTCGGACTCGGCATGGTCAGTGGCTCACTAGCACCTGCGGGCAAGTTAGCAGGTGCTGGAGACCATAAAATACAAAATTGCAACTGCAACATGAGTCTCTAGAAGCCCCCAAGGTGCCTTTTTCGCAAATTCCCTCTTTTAAACCTTACATCTCTGAGGCTCTGAATATAAAAAGACAATTAGTCCACCAGGGAAGCGACAGTGGTGTACTTCAAAAGAAGAGTGGCAAGGAAACAAAACTCAGACTGGAAGTGGCAAGCCTCCACGCCCTGCCAAGCGGACCTTACTGAACCTATTGGATTTCAAAAAAACGAGGCTGAATGGAAGTGGAATACGTGGCAAGGTAAAGAGCTAGGGGGTGGGGGGAGGGAGCGGGCGGATTAAGAACCTACAACCCTGGTAATAATTTCCANTTTTCCCCCTCTACTACATATAATTATAGGCGGTTATCTGTTTCAATGGGATTAATACATGATGATGGATGAAAATGTAAAGAATATATTTGTCGTTGAATGAATAGATCAGTATTTGATGGCTTCCAGATGAAAGAAACATCTGAGGAGTGACTGTTGAAGTCCAAGTTTTATTTCGGGTTCAGTACGACTAAAACTGCTACATAGAGTTTCGATTTTTTTTTTAATACCCAAGATTCTGTAAAGCACAATACTGTACGTTCTTTGGATGGTGAGAGCTTATGAAATATATTTTTTTATTTTATATTGGAGAACAGTTGCTTTACTAAAAATGTATTGTTTTTGAAAGCTATTACTTTTTGCCTGCACAAGGAAAATTGAATAGTATGAGACTGTTAGTATTATTGCGGAATTAGATTGTGCCGTCCTAGTAGTGCAAACAAAATATCACACCCCTAATCAGCCAAGCAGTTGAAATTCAGAGAATGATTGAACAACCTTTCTTTCACTTTATACAGATACAGAAGTATCTGTTTAAACAATTCTAATACCTAGAGTTTTTTAAATTTATAAGACGAGTACTTATTTCCCATTTGCTATTACATTTAACACAAAAAGCACATCCTTTTTTGTACAAAAAAAGTTTGCAATTCATATTTTCTTAAGCATAGGTAATATCTATATGTATTGTAATATTCCAACTATATTCTAGAAAAGACAAAACAGCAAAGACAGATCAGTGGTTCCCAAAGTGGCAGTAGTGGTAAAGAATATGCCCACCAACGCAGGAAATGTAAGATGTAGGTTCGATCCCTGATCCCTGGGTCAGGAAGATCCTGCAGAGGAGGGCCTAGAAACCCACTCCAGTATTCTTGCCTGGAAAATCCCATGGACAGAGAAACCTGGCAAGTCAAAAAGAGTTGGACATGACTGAGCATGCCTGCAGTGGGGAGGGAATGAATGAATGAATTTGCAGGGAACAGGGGTCTATTTGGGGCAGTGAAACTACTCTGTATAATACTACAATGGTGGATACCTGTCATTATACATGTGTCTAAACCCACAGACCTTACAATACCAAGAATGAGCCCTTAAATAAACTGTGGGCGTTAGTGATGATGTGTCAATGTAACAAATACATTGCTCTGGTGTGGGCTATTGGTAGTTGGAGAGGCTATGTGTTGAGGACAGGGGTGTAAAGGAGCTCTGTACTTTGCAATTTTATTGTGAACCTAAAACTGCTCTAAAAAATAGTTTATCATTTAAAAAGTAAGTAGTATGTTGCACTGTTCATCTGTCCTGGNGTGTGGGCTATTGGTAGTTGGAGAGGCTATGTGTTGAGGACAGGGGTGTAAAGGAGCTCTGTACTTTGCAATTTTATTGTGAACCTAAAACTGCTCTAAAAAATAGTTTATCATTTAAAAAATAAGTAGTATGTTGCACTGTTCATCTGTCCTGGCCAGTGCCATACATTTGGAAAACAGTAGAACAGAAATCCTGGAATAATACCACTCCTTCTCTTGTTGGCCTCAAAACACTTTCCAACTTATCATAGTCTCATGATCTGCCCAAGTAGTGAAAATACTTCTGTATATGTATTTTCCTGGTCTCTTCACTTTGTTAAACCAGACAGGATTAGTGAATTCCAGGATTACCAGTCCATTCTTCCTTTAGTTTTTCTTTTTTATTCTAAAACAGGTTCTGAATTAATTTGTACCAGTTTGTGTTCCCTGAAAGAGATTAAGTGTTAACCAAATCCATTAATTATACTCGGATCCTTAAGACAGCCAGTGTGGAATTGAGTGCTATGTTCTAGGCCCCTTTGTCTCAAGCCTTTGATTTTATTTTTTGGCATTTGGTGAAGCTTGTGTGCACCTTTTCCAAACAACATACAGAAATATTAAATATCCCTATTGTTCCAGAAAAGGCCAGCTTTTCATGCCAAACTCTAGCATAGGAGCAAATTTAAAACAATTGTAACCTTTTCCTGGAAAAGATGAATGATCTTCTTTAAAGACTTAGTATTATGGGACGTTTTTCCAAATATTTTTGGCAGTAGTTAAGCACTCCCACATGCTGTAATAGTCCTTTCCTGTCTGAGGCAAAACTCAGAAGTTCAGCACTTCCGAAGTATTGGAGTTCAAAGAACAAATCCCTGCCGCTAACTGTATTTTTTAGAAAACTAGAAGCATGTCTATAAAAATAAATACTCCTGAACAACCCAACATTTGTTTGTTCTGCCAGAGTTCATATGGTCATTCCTAAAACAAGATACTATCCTGACAGTTGTGCAGATTATATGAAACCCATAGGCTTATCGTTTTGGCATCACAGTTTAAATGGTCCAGTTAGACAATTCATCAAAAAGACTTCTAAAAGTCAAGATGTTTATTTGTTTAACAAATAGTTTTTGAGAATCAACCTTATGCCAGATCCTATTCCAAGTGCATAAGATACATCACTGAATAAAACAAATCATTGTTCCCTTGGAACTTACTATGGAGGAATAGAGGGAGAAGAGACAATAAATATAAAAAAGAAATTAAATAATAGGAACAGTAAGATAAATATAAAGAGAGAGGGAGCATGTGTTATCATTTCAAGTGGAGCATAGGCCTCAAGAAAATACTGAAGACTTGAAGGAGCTAAGGGAGCAAACTCTGTGGATATTTAGGCAAGAGTTTCCAGGGAGTGGAAACAGCAAGTCCAAAGGCACTCAAGTAGAAGCATGACTGGCACCTGAAGAGTAGCTCAGGAAACCATTGTGGCTGAAACAGAGTGAGCAAGGCAGAGAGTATAGAAGATGGATGTCAGAGAGGTAAGTGTCGTGAGAGGCAGATCTGTAGAACCTGGTGGGCCAGAGTGGGAAGGCTTTGGCTTTTAATTGGTGCGGAGCTGTTGCATGATATGACTTTGGTTTTGAGAAGTACTGAGAATAAAAGATCAAGGATAGAAGCAGAAGTCTAGAAAGGAGGCTTTTTCAGTAATCCACATGAAACATGAGAACGTCAATGATTAAGGGATCCTGGATAGATTTTTTTGAAGGCAAATCCAGGAGGACTTTTTGATGGGTTGAATATACAGTTAATAGAAGGGGGAGTCAAGGATGAGCCTGAGGTTTCTAACCTGAGCAACTAGAAAGACTGAGTTGCAGTCATCTGAAATAGCACTAGATGGAACAGTTTTCCAGGGGAATGTTAAGAGTTCAGTTTGGGACATGTTCAACTTGAAATTTATTAAATATTTAAATGGAGACATTAGGTAGGCTGTTGGATATGTCTAGTTCAGAAGGAAGTTCTGAAGATATGTGATTATATAAAATGCATCATCTGTGTGTGTGTGTGTGTGTGTGTGTGTGTGTGTGTGTGTATTTGGGAGTTGTCAGCATATAAGTGGCGTTTAAAGCCTGAAACTTAATGATGTCTTCAAGGGAATAAGTGTAGGTACAGAAGGAAAGAGAACCAGGAAAGCCTTGAGCCATTTCTCTCTTAAGAGGTCTCAGAAGAAAAGAACTTGTGGAGCAACTGTGTAGGAACAAACCAGTTAGGTAGGAGGAAAACCCAGGGATGAACAGTGTCCCGGAGGTCAGGTGAAGAAAATATCTGGAGGAGGAGGAAGCAGTCAGCTGTGGAATGCTGCCAAGAGGTTAGGGTGAGGCCTGAGAATTGACTCTTGGAGCAACATGGAGGTCAATGGTGATCTTGGCAAGAGCGGTTTTGGTGGAGCAAAGGGGTCAAAAGCATGACTGGACTGGGTTGCAGAAAAAAAATTAGTATATGAAATTAGTACTTTGGAAAAGTACTACAGTGGAGAGTACTGCAGTGGAGTGGATTTGGAGAGAGAGATGCTAGGGACTATGATGGTACAAAGTACTGTTAATTTCAAAGGTTTCTGGATCAGTGCAAGAATCAGAAACTCAAAACCTTTAGGCTTCTGGAAGAATTGTTACACTCTCAAGATGTGGTCTGCTGCTAGCCTCATATCTGTTCCATAATAATCTGAGTAATACACAATTTCTTTGGGAAAGAATACTATCCTACAAAATCTGAAAATAGAACTTGGAATTTGGTCATTACTTAGAAGAATTTGGTTAGTAGGACAAAGACTAGCAGAGATTTTCCTGGCTTTTATATAAGCACTGATGCTCACCAGTGGTCTGAGGCAATTCAGCCAGCCACACAGTGCTTAGAAATGCAACAAGGCAGACTACCCTGGTTTCTCAAGTGTGTACTTCAATAATTACTGATGATTTTGCAGCTTTTGTAGGATTTCCTGTAAAAGTATCAGAACAATAATGACNATAAGCACTGATGCTCACCAGTGGTCTGAGGCAATTCAGCCAGCCACACAGTGCTTAGAAATGCAACAAGGCAGACTACCCTGGTTTCTCAAGTGTGTACTTCAATAATTACTGATGATTTTGCAGCTTTTGTAGGATTTCCTGTAAAAGTATCAGAACAATAATGACAACTGACTCCATCACAAGACTGGTAATGCCCTAGAAATTAAGTGCCCAGAAATTTCTTTTTTTTTTTTTAGGTTGCACTGGCTCTTCTTTGCTGCACCAGGGGTTTCTCTAGTTGTGGGGAGAGAGAGCCACTCTTCGTTGCAGTGCATGGGCTTCTTATTGCAGTGGCTTCTCTTGGTGCAGAGTTCAGGTTCTGAAGTGGAAAGCCTTCAGTAGTTGTGGCGCACAGGCATTCGTTGTTCTGCAGCGTGTGGAATCCACCTGGATCCAGGATTGAACTCATGTCCCCTGCACTTGCAGGTGAATTCCTATCCACTGTAAAACCACCTGTCATATTGGAGCCTGCTCTAGTTCCTCAGTGAACAAAAATTAACTAGTTTTGCTATGTGCTTTATATGAAAATGTGTTTATCATCCTGGGCTCAAGCTCCACCTTTAAAATCCTGTGTACTGATAAATACAGATATTATCATTTTTTACCTTCAGCTGTATTATCTTATTCCTACAGTATTGTATAATTGTATTGTATTATTCTTATTGGCACATGTGATAAAACATAGCTATAAATTACTATGTATATTTTATCCTGGAACATTTATGCCTAGTAATTGTTGAAACAGTTTCTACTTTGATATATCAATTTGATTGAAGCTTAGTATATCATGTAGTTAAGTTTATATTTTCTAGTTATTCTCTTATATTAGCACAAACTATACTTCCATCAGTTCACACTGGTTTGTACTGGTAAGTGATTCTCTTAGGGGCTGAGGAAGACTGTCTCCCTAGAATGGAATATCAGAATTCCAAGGATTCTGATAAATCTGCTTTGTGAGACTTTTCTCATACCTTCTGAGAATCACTGACATGAAACTGAAAATATAACTGAGAACAAAAGAGCACTTCCTTAACAAATCAGTTAGTTGACTTGAGGTGTATTTCTGATGGTGTGAATGCCTCAGTTGCTGGTGTGGAGGATAGGCCATGAAAATTCGATTTCCTTGAAAGGTCCAAGAATACTATTTTTTTAAGTGGAAGGAAAGTGAAAATCGACTCTTTTCGACCCCATGGACTATACAGTCCATGGAGTTCTCAAGGCAAGAATACTGGAGTGAATAGCTGTTCCCTTCTCTAGGGGATCTTCCCAACCCAGGGATTGAACCCAGATCTCCCACACTGGAGGCAGATTCTTTACAAGCTGAGCCACCAGAGATGCCCCTGCTTAAAGAAAAAAAAAATTTATATCTCATTTCTTAAAAAAAAAATATTTATTTGTTTTTGTTTATTTATTTGGGTGCATCAGGTCTTAGTCACGACAAGTGAGATCTAGTTCCCTGACCAGGAATTGAACCTCCAGCCCCCTGCATTCAGAGCTTGGAATCTTAGCCACTGGACCACCAGGGAAGACCCGATATCTCATCTCTTTCAAAAAGCGTGAGTGATTTAGTCACTAAGTCATGTCTAACTCTTGTGACCCCATGGACTGTAGCCTGCCAGGCTCCTCTGTTCATGGGATTCTCCAGGCAGAATACTGGAGTGAGTTGCCATTTCCTTCTCCAGGGGAACTTCCTGACTCGGATCAAACCTGGGTCTCCTGCATTGCTGGCAGATTCTTCACCAACTGAGCTATGAGGGAAACCTTAGCATCTGTTATATTGGAGAAACTGAAACTATTGGTGCAAATATCATGCTGGATGTTACTAACCATCACGTATAGTTTTGTGTTTTGCAGATATATAAAACCAGTGTGTGTGTGTGTGTGTGTGTGTGACAAGGCATCTGAATACTTGAACTTACTTAACTTCGTGTGGAACATTCCTAGTTCATTTATTCTGCATCTGTTCAATAAATACTTGACTTACAACTTAGAGAATAGGAGTTTGCTGCAAAAGGAAAGAAGAAAAATGAAGTGGTCACTAGTAACGGGTGAGTGGCTGGGGGAAGTGGGATTGAGAGAAGTTTGTTTTTAAGGCAGAAGAAATTACAATACTTTTTAATTTTTTTTGAAACAGCACTATATTTTATCTTTTTTTGATACATTAGAGAATGGCAGTGTGTGGGAGAGAGTTGACTGGATACATGTCCTTAAGTAGGAGAGAGGAGTTGCCTCTGTGAAGGAATTGATTGTGGATGGGAGTATAAAAGAATTGATCTAGTGAAAGACCAGAGGCTGGAATGTATGGGAGCAGACACTGGCGAGCAGGTGTGGTTGAGCAAATCTATACAAGAAATGCCACTAGAGAACTAAGAGACAGTGTCCAGTAAGTTATCTGTGCTTCATTTTTCCAGCTGAAGATGGAAATGATGATACAGTACATGCATCCAAAGGTTTTGGATTTATTTTCTATAGTCTTAGGCAAATCACAGACATTTTTGGCAGGCTCTTCATGTGTTTTATTTTCCACTGAATGGTCATTGTGTCTGGCAAACAGTAGCCATTCAATAAATATTCATTGAGTTAATTTTTGGAAATGAAGCTGTTAAATAACTATACTATGCATGCCATACCCACCCACGGTGTTGTTCTGAAGACCCAATGAAAGGAGAGAATGGGTATAAAAGTGCTTTGTAATCTGAGAAATGCTATTGAAATCTAAGATATTATGCTAGGGAGATTTGGAGTAAAGTCCACTGAGTTTTTGACTTCTTAAATGAGAAATACAATATAAATAGGAAACAGAGTCACAGTTAAGTTGGATTTCTTCCCCCTCTTTGAGGACTGTACCAATACCTAAAGATTCTGCCAACTGGTTTGAAATTAAAAAATGGAATACAACATTACACAAAATAGGATTTGATCCTCTAAACCATGGAACATTACAGAACTGACAAAAATACACAAAGCCAGAAAACCAAAGTCATCTAAGTCAATTAGCTTTATGTGAATGTCGTAAAGTAAGTTCCAAGTTATATGTACAATACTGGGCACTTGAGTGGTATAATACCTCTGTTTGTCTTTTCCATCTTCCTGTCTTTGTTGTATTTTCTGGTAGGTTATAATTTCCAAAGTAAATACAGTATTGGAGTTGTGGATTTACTTTTCTTAGTAACAGGATAAAGATTTAAACTTAATGGTATTTCTGCTGAGGATTTCTTAACGTACCCTAAGTCACCAGATTATTTTCATGATAAGTCTGTAAAGTCTTCCCACATGCTATAGGATTGATCTGGACCAAAATTCTAACTGGAAAAAATAAGAACAACAAAATCCCATTCAGTGCAGTTCCATATTTTTATCACTCCAGGGACTAAAAATATACTTAATCGCTAGAGTTTGAAAGCAATTTCCTATATGCTAAAGTTTTATTCCTCGGAGATGCCCTAATCTTTTTCCTGATGGAATACCTGCAGGAGAGTGAATCAGTTCATGTCATCGTTTTCAATTTTTTATCATCACTGGTGATTAGCTATTACATAATTAACAAAGGTCATACAAGAGGATTCAGTGGAGCACTTTGGATTAAATTTAGGAATTAAATATTAGGAACTCATTGGGATTCCCAGTAGTGTTTTAAAGTATCGCAGTATGGGATGCTTAATTAGACTACTAGCTTAGTTCCTGCTGTTACCCAGGCTTTTGTGATTACTTAGAAAAAATGCTCAGTTCTCAGAAAATCTCAGAAGTCAAGCTCAGACTGAGGAAAATATTTGCTGAGTAGTACAACTCAGTCCCCTTCCTAGAAAAGACGGAAGTGCCATCTGTGTTTTCCTAATTAGCCCCGCCAGATTTCTTCCAGGCATGATTATGTGTCATGAAGCTAACCATTCTGCCTCTGAGGATTTATGCGCTCTTGGGGAAATTTCTCTAGACCATCTGATGTGATAATCTGCCTAGACAGGTTCCATGTAGCCCAGTTCTGAGTCATGCTGAAGGACTGTGCCACCTGCCTTAACCTACTTTTTCCCTCTGCCTCCTCAGTAAACAGCACCCGTGACACCCACGGAAATGTACGTGCCCTCACAGTCACACCAGTCCATCTTGCATCTTCCATAGGGCACCTTTTAATCTGTAGGGTTTTACAGCCCTCTGCAATTATTAATTATGCTTACTAAATACCTCATACTAGGCTACAAACCTCACTAGCCACATGTTATGATTAGACCTCACCAAAATGAAGAGATGGAAGCTCTTCTTCAGCCCCCTCAGAACGAGTACAAATCTGGGTCATAAGCATAGCTTCACTCACCTACTTAAACCGTCCCTAAGGCTCCAGGAGGACTAATTTCCTCTCCATATTTCCTCAATACTCAGAAAGTAGAACTGGTGTTTTGTTTTTTTTTTTTAATGTGTAGGTGGCAGATTCTTTACTGTCTGAGCCACCAGACAGTAAAGAATCTGCCTGCAATGTGGGAGACCTGGGTTTGATCCCTGTGTTGGGAAGCTCCCCTCCTGGAGGAGGGCATGGCAACCCACTCTACTATTCCTCTTAGTCTTCCCTCAATACTCAGAAAGCATTTTTTTTTTTAACATGTGGGTGCTTTTCTCTGAAATGCCTACTTTGGTTTTGCTACCAATTTGCCTTCCTTCAATTCTAGATAGATGCGGATATTTTCTGAGCTTGAACTCACCTCTAGCAATTTGTCCAAAAAAATTTTTTTTTTAATGTCTTACACTGTGCTTTATTGACTATGCCAAAGCCTTTGACTGTGTGGATCACAATAAACTATGGAAAATTCTGAGAGAGATGGGAATACCAGACCACNTGGGAGGGATTGGGGGCAGGAGGAGAAGGGGACGACCGAGGATGAGATGGCTGGATGGCATCACTGACTCGATGGCTGTGAGTCTGAGTGAACTCTGGGAGTTGGTGATGGACAGGGAGGCCTGGCATGCTGCGATTCACAGGGTCGCAAAGAGTCGGACACGACTGAGCGACCGAACTGAACACTGTACTAGTATGTATGCATGTCACCCTCAAAAGCAACTTGGGACCTTTCTGACCTGCTTTTTTTCTTTCTCTCTCTTTTTTCTAAAGACACAACTGTACTCTATTTTGGTCATTGCTTGGAAAGGTTGCTCTCTGGAGTCACATTAGCCAGTGCTGCCCTCTCGAGGTTACAACGAAGCGGGCTCAGTCATTCAGTCGTGTCCAACTCTGAAACACCATGGACTATAGCCCGCCAGGCTCCTCTGCCCATAGGATTTCCCAAGAAAAAAATACTGGAGTGGGTTACCATTTCCTTCTCCAGGGGATCTTCCTGACTCGGATCGAACCAGAGTCTCTTGCATTGCAGGCAGATTCTTTACTACTGCACCACAGATGCAGTGGCCCCTACTAAAACCTAGGTTAGGCTTGCAGGTGAGGAGCAGACAGGCACATAAAAGGACCAAGCAGTCATTGTCCTGATAAACTGAGAAGCTTTGGGGTACCGTCTTTTACGTGATGGTATAGTGAAAAGAACCCTAGCCACTGAGGTCTCCTTTCAACCTCTGGCCGACGGTGTGCCCTCAGGCCTATCATGCCTCAGTTGTGCCTCAGTTCCCTACCAATAGAATGAGAATGTTTGCTCTAGTGCAGGGGGTCAGCCAGCGTTTTCTGTGACAGCTCAGTCACTTTGAGCTTGGTAGGTCATTTTATCATTGTGACAACTCTGTTGTAGCTCAAAAGCAACCATGGACAAAATGTACACAAGTGAGGGTGGAGGTGTTCTGAAAAACCTTTATAATGGACACTGACTTTTGAATTTCATATACTATTTACACATCATGAAACATTATTCTTTTTTCAATTTTTTTGAACCATTTAAAAACATTCAGTCACTCAGTTGTGTCCGACTCTTTACGACCCCATGGATTGCAGCACGCCAGGCTTCCCTGTCCATCACCAACTACTGGAACTCACTCAAACTCATGTCCATCAAGTCAGTGATGCCATCCAACCATCTTATTCTCTTGTTCCCTTCTCCTCCCACCTTCAATCTTTCCCAGCATCAGGGAAATGATTTTTCCAATGAGTCACTTCGCATCAGGTAACCAAAGGATTGGCGTTTCAGCTTCAGCATCAGTCCTTCCAATGAATATTCAGGGCTGATTTCCTTTAGGATTGACTGCCCAAGGCCTCCTTGCTGCCCAAGGGACTCTCAAGAGTTCTCTAACACCACAGTTCAAAAGCATTAATTCCTCAACACTCAGCTTTTTTTATAGTCCAACTCTCAAATCCATACACGACTACTGCAAAAACCATAGCTTTGACTAGATGGACCTTTGTTGGCAAAGTAATGTTTCTGCTTTTTAATATGCTGTCTAGGTTGGTCATAACTTTTCTTCCAAGGGGCAAGCGTCTTTTAATTAAATGGCTGCAGTCACCACCTGCAGTGATTTTGAGAGCCCAAAAGAATAAAGTTTGTCACTGTTTAAAAAATATAGAAATAGTTTTTAGCTTTCAGGATGCAGGAAAAAAAAAAAAAACAGGCAGTGAGCAGATACGACCCAGGGCTGAAATTTGTCAACTTTTGGACTCGATCATCTCAGAGAGCCCTTCTAGTATAATCTTTTACAATTTAAAAAGTTGAGTAAACTGTATTTCCTTTTTATTTCTTTTTCTTGAAGGATGACCCAGGACATGCTTGTTTTGTGTGGTATGAGGGACATCAGAAGATATTTGGTCCCCAAAAAGATGCCTGCCGACTTCACAGTCCTGTGCTGTGCTAAGCTGCTTCAGTCGTGTCTGGTTCTTTGCGACCCCGTGGACTCTAGCCCACCAGGCTTCTCCGCCCATGGGATTCTCCAGGCAAGAGTACTGGAATGGGTTGGGGTCAGCCTCAAATACTAGCAGTTCTACTTCTAGAACTACACTGACCAAGACTGTCCAAGCTACAAGTTGAACTGAGCACTTGAAATGTGGCTAGTTCAAATTGAGATGTCTTATCAGCA
This sequence comes from Neotragus moschatus, assembly GCA_006410615.1. Taxonomy (NCBI): domain Eukaryota; kingdom Metazoa; phylum Chordata; class Mammalia; order Artiodactyla; family Bovidae; genus Neotragus; species Neotragus moschatus. Next base: position 3,317,539 of record SJYA01002443.1, read on the forward strand.
TAATATGCTTACCAGATTCTGAAGACTTAAACTATCTCATTAGTATTATATATTGTGATTATAAGTTTTTAAAATATTTTTGATATATTGAATTAAATATATTAATTTACTCTGTGCCTTTTTATTTATAAAATGTAGCTTCTAGAAAATTTAACAAATTATATCTCTACCAAACTGCACTGTTCTACAAGGTTACCAGATTCATGGATTTGATTTGGTGGCAAGTTCGATCCCAACCCAGGGATCGAACCCAGGTCTCCCGCACTGCAGGCAGACACTTTACCATCTGAGGCACCAGGGAAGCCCTAGTGGTAAAGAACCTATCTGCCAAAGCAGGAGACATAAGAGAGATGGATAGATTCTATTCCTGGGTCGGGAAGATACCCTGGAGAAGAGAATTGCAACCCACTTCAGTATTCTTGCCTGAAGAATCCCATGGACAGAGGAGCCTGGCAGGCTACAGTCCATGGGGTCACAGAGAGTCACACACGACTTAAATGACTGAGCACACATTCAAATGCAATATTCTTGCATCTGCAATAATACATTTAACTTTATCATCATTGTGTGTATCTAGAAATGAGAAGTGAGGAGTCGAGATATGATGAAGTTTCTCCACACACATCAGCTTTTTAAAGTCCTGACTCTAGGAGAAGGAAATGGCAACCCACTCCAGTATTCTTGCCTGGAAATCCCATGGGCAGAGTAGCCTGCTAGGTTATTTATAGTTATTTATAGTCCATGGGGTTGCAAACAGTCAAATCTGACTTATCAACTAAAGAACAATGACAATGAACAATAGTATGATCAAACAAATGTCACGATGTTTTTGTTGGGTGGCACTTGTGGTAAAGAACCTGATTGCCAATGCAGAAGACGCAAGAGATGCCAGTTTGATCCCTGTGTCGGGAAGATCCCTGGAGGAGGGCAAAGCCTGGTGAATTCTTGCCTGGAGAAATTCCATGGACAGTGGAGCCTGGTGGGCTACAGTCCATAGGGTGGCAAAGAGTCAGACATGACTGAGTGACTTAATATGCATGCAGAGCTGTTTATAGATTTCACTTTGCAGTGAATGTTACTTAAAATTTCCAAAGAGATTCATGCTCTCGAGAGTAGAGTTGCTGAAATAAAGTCTATATTCCTGTGTGAAAAAGAAAAAATTAAGTCCTGACTAACATTAGTCTTGAAATTCACGTGACAATCTTCTTTAAGGAACAAGCACTCATCTGAGGGCTTCCCTAGTGGCTCAGAGGTTAAAGCATCTGCCTGCAATGTGGGAGACCTGGGTTCGATCCCTGGGTCAGGAAGATCCCCTGGAGAAGGAAATGGCAACCCACTCCAGTATTCTTGCCTGGAGAATCCCATGGACGGAGGAGCCTGGTGGGCTACAGTCCACGGGGTCACAAAGAGTCGGACTCTACTGAGCGACTTCACTCATCTGAGGTTTCCTAGGTGGCGCTAGTGGTAAAGAACCTACCTGCCAATGCAGGAGATGTACGAGACATAGGTTTGATCCTTGGGTTGGGAAGATTCCCTGGAGGAGGGCATGTCAACCCATCCCAGTATTCTTGCCTGGAGAGTCCCCGGCACAGAGGAGCCTGGAGGGCTATAGTGCATGGGGTCGCAAAGAGTCACAACTAAAGCAACCTAGCACGCACACGCTCATCTGGAGATCAGGATAAGTGGGTCTCAGCATAGCCTGTACCTCACTAGATAAAGGGTAAGTCATTTCACTAAGATTCCTCAGCTACAATATGAGGATAAAAATGATCCTGCGTACCTCACAGAATGTGTGGGAGTTTGTGAGCTCTACAATGTCCCAACACTGTTCAGAAAGCAATTAGCAATGACAAGTAGCCGCCTCTAGCTTCCCACTGACTAGCAGGCTGTACTCTTCCTGCAATGGCAGTGTAGCTGCTGCTGCTCTAAAATCTCCGCACCCTGATTGGCAGTTACAGAGCAAGGACCCACCCTTCCCTCAGTGAGCTAATCCAAGCCTTCCAACTTTAGTTGTCCCAAGTCACATTTGCTGACCTACTAAACCAGACCTGTCAGTTCCAACCCCTGGAGGAGGAAATGGCAACCCACTCCAGTATTCTTGCCTGGAGAATCCCATAGACAGAGGAGCCTGGCAGGCCACAGTCCATGGGGTTGCAAAAGAGTCAGACATGACTTAGGTACTAAACAATTTCAAGGATTCCTAGAGGAGTTAAACCCACAGGCCTCCCCCAGTTGAAAAACAGTAGGCTTTCCTGGTGGCTCAGATGGTAAAGACTTTGCCTGCAATGCAGGAGACCCNGGCAGGCCACAGTCCATGGGGTTGCAAAAGAGTCAGACATGACTTAGGTACTAAACAATTTCAAGGATTCCTAGAGGAGTTAAACCCACAGGCCTCCCCCAGTTGAAAAACAGTAGGCTTTCCTGGTGGCTCAGATGGTAAAGACTTTGCCTGCAATGCAGGAGACCCGGGTTTGATCCCTGGGTCGGGAAGATCCCTGGGAGAAGGGAATGGCAACCCAGTGTTCTTGCCTGGAGAATGCTATGGACAGAAGAGCCTGGCAGACTACAGTCCATGGGATCACAAATAATAGGACACAACTAAGCAACTAACATACTTGCAATGGTAATTAAATAGGCAATGCTCAATCCTGCTCAGGACTTTTTCCTTACTGTCTCTTCATCTTTTTTCTTTTTGGCCCTGCAGGGATCTTAGCTCCCAGGCCAGTAATGGAGTACATGCCTGATGCAGTGGAAGCACAGAGTCCTAACCACTGGAAAAGGCAAGTGTTAATTGCTCAGTCATGTCCAACTCTTTGTGACCCCATGGACTGTAGCCCACCAGGCTCTTCTGTCCACGGGATTCTCCAGGCAAGAATACTGGATCAGGTTGCCATTTCCTTCTCCAAAAAATCTTCCCAACCCAGGAATCCAACCCAGGTCTCCTGCATTGCAGGCAGATTCTTTACCACCTGAGCCACCAGGGAAGCCCATTGGACTGACAGGGAAGTCTCTACATGTTCTTCACGTCTATCTCCCTGATTAGATTGTATGCTTCAAAAGGGCAGGAGCTCTTCTCCATAGAAATTTACAGTTGGAAGAGATCTTAGTACTGATCTGCTCCAGCCTCTCACCTCATATCTGAATCCCCTTTATGACATCTCTGGCAACTTCTGCCTAGGTCTCTCTCTGTTTTTAAATTAATTTTTGGCTGCCCTGGGTCTTCGTTGCTGTGTGCAGGCTTTTTCTAGTTGAGGCGAGCAGGCACTACTCTTCCCTGTGGTGCTCAGGCTTCTCACTTCGGTGGCTTCTCTTGTTGTGGAGCACGGACCCTAGAGCACTCAGGCCTCAGGAGTTACAGTATGTGGGCTCGGCAGTTGTGGCTCAGGGGCTTAGTTGCTCCACGGCACATGGAGTCTTCCCAGACCAGGGATCCAACCTGTGTCCTCTGCATTGACAGGCGGATTCTTATCCACTGTGCCACCAGGGAAAGTCCCCTGATTAGGTCTCTTAATCTCCAGTTCCAGTTTCTCTTCTTACCTAAGGAAGTCTGGCTCAGTGTAGGAATATAAGAAGATGCTATATACAAAGTTGCTGAATCCATGCTACTTCTACCTTAAGACTGAGTCAGTCCTTGGCTGAGTGTGGGATGCAAAAGAGGGAGAACACTGAGGAATGAACAACTTTTTGGCTAAAAATGTCGAAAAATGTTTCTAGCAAGCTTTTGCCCAGGCTGTAATCATGGGTTGTGATTTAGCTCTTGCCTAATGTTATTAAGGTAAGTGAATTACAAAACTTATACCCCCAAATCTCTTTTTTTTTCTTGTTTAGTAAAGACTAGAGCGAGTAATCATTTGCGATGACATCCATCCAGAGGGCTAGGTGGACATCTTACCCATATAGCTAATACCTGGAAGGAGCTTTGCAGCTTACAAAGCCCTTTCCAGTACTTCGCTCATTAAAACTGTTTGGCGGAGACAGCATTACCCTGTTAGTAACTTTATAAAGGAGGGACTTCCCTGCGGTCCAGTGGTTAAGACTCCATGCTGCAGGGATCTGCAGGGGGTTCTATCCTTAGTCGGGGAACTAAGATCCCACATGTTGCCTGGCGTGGCCAAAAGAAAAATAAAGTCCCAGAGAATCTGCGAGTTGAAAAGGAATCTGCGAAGGAAACTGGAACTCAACTCCCTAGTGTGGCAGAACCGGTGTGCAAACTCAGGTCTGAACGGTTCAATCATTCTGATGATGGAGGGAGATGGTGGGGATGGGGGTGGGGGAGTTGGGGGTGGGGGCGAGGTGAGGTACTGACAGCAGAAAGAGGTTGGGGGTGCGTGGAAAGTGTAAAGAACAGGTTTTGGGGGCAGGGGGCGGGGAACGCTGGGCGACTGCTGGATAGGAAGCTGGCTCGCCGCGACGGTTGGAGCAGGCGGACGCCTGGGGGCCACGAGAGCATGATCGGACTGTAGGAGCTGCTGCTGTGGGTGGCTGCACGCCCGGTTCGGCTTGCACCTCATCTCAAGCTCACCTCCCGGCTCGGCTTGCGGTACGGCACCTAGAACTGGATCAGGCGGAGCCGCTGCCGCGCCGCCTCCGCCGCGGTCCTAGCGCCGCTGAGCTCCCAGCTCCGCCAGCTCCCGGCTGCCGGCGGGAACCGCGGTGATCACCGGCCTCCGCTCAGGGGACCCGCCCGGCCGGCCCACCTGCGGCTGCAGTAGCGCGCGGACGGCCGTTCCCTGGAGAAGCTGCCTGTGTACATGAGCCTGGTGATCACCGAGGAGGAGCAGGAGCCCAGCTTCTCCGACATCGCAAGCTTGGTGGTGCGGTTTGCAGTGGGCATCTCTTACATCAGCGTCTACGACCACCAGGGAATTGTCAAAAGAAATAATTCCAGGTTGATGGATGAAATTTTAAAACAACATCAGGAACATCTGGACTGACTTAGATAGTTCCAAATACTCACCAGAATTTGCAAAGTCATGACAAAGATTGCCATTCGGCAGCGAAAGTGCTGTCCCCAGAAGATGGAAAAGCAGATATTGTGAGAGCTGCTCAAGACTTTGGCCAGTTAGTAGTTCAGCAGCAAAAGAAACCCACAGATATGGATGCAGATGTGTTAGACCATTTAGTTTGAATGATGTCCCTGATCCTGACTTAGTGTTGAAGTTTGGTCTGAGGACAGCACTCTAGGCTTTCTGCCCTAGCATATCAGGGTGATGGAGCTTGTCTCTTTGCCTTCTCACCTAAACATCAGTTATGAGGACTTTTTCTCTGCCCCACCCCAACCCCCACCCCCCGACCCC
>SJYA01002443.1:3323752-3354737 GCA_006410615.1 Neotragus moschatus
GAGTGAGTACCGGGGATGTATGCATGCATGTTGTATGGAAATAAACTCACAAATAGGACAAATATTGGAGAAGAAAATGTGTGGATTTTCACCTTTGAGCAATGAGCAATGTTTTAGGAGCTGAACTTTCATATTCAAAGGCTTCAGCTCCAACTACTTCCCTGTTTTTGTGGGTCAGGAAAGAGATGATTAAAGCTGTTTCCTTGTTGTTTGGGAGGGAGGGGAATAATTTTTGTTCAGTCTTTCCTGGTGACCAAAGTTTAATTTTTAAGAATACTATAGAAAATAAACAAAACTGACAAACTTTTAACCAGACTCATCATGAAAAAAAAGAAGAATCAAATCAACAAAATTAGAAATGAAAAAGCGGTTACAATAGACAATGCAGAAATACAAAGGATTATAAGAGATTATATGAGCNGGTGACCAAAGTTTAATTTTTAAGAATACTATAGAAAATAAACAAAACTGACAAACTTTTAACCAGACTCATCATGAAAAAAAAGAAGAATCAAATCAACAAAATTAGAAATGAAAAAGCGGTTACAATAGACAATGCAGAAATACAAAGGATTATAAGAGATTATATGAGCAACTATATGGCAATAAAATGGATAACCTGGAAGAAATGGATAGATTCTTAGAAAAGTTCAATCTTCCAAGACTGAAACAGGAAGAAACAGAAATTATGACCAACCCGATTACAAGTACTGAAATTGAAACTGTGATCAAAAGCGCCCAAAAAACAAAAACCCAGGACCAGATGGCTTCACAGGTGAATTCTATCAAAGATTTAGAGATGAGCTAATGCCTATCCTTCTAAAACTCTTTCAAAAATTGCAGAGGAAGGAGCACTTCCAAACCCATTCTATGAGGTCACAATCACCCTGTTAACAAAGATAACACTAAAAAATAAAACTACAGGCCAATATCACTGATGAACATAGATGCAAAAATCCTCAACCAAATTCTAGCAAACAGAATTCAACAACACATTAAAAAGTTCGTACACCATGATCAAGTTGGGTTTATTCCAGGGATGCAAAGATTCTTTAATATTTGCAAATCAATCAATGTGATACACCATAGTAACAAACTGAAAGAGAAAAACCATGGGATAATCTCAATAGATGCAGAAAAAGGCTTTGACAAAGTTCAGCACCTATTAAAACTCTTCTAAAAATGGGCATAGGAGAAACCTGTCTCAACACAGTAAATGCCATATATGTTAAGCCCACAGCAAACATTATTCTCAATGGTGAAAAACCTGAAAGCATTCCCCCTAAGATCAGGAATAAGACAAGGGTGTCCACTCTCACCACTGTTATTCAACATAGGTTTGGAAGTCCTTGCTACAGCAATCAGGGAAGAAAAAGAAATAAAAGGAATCCAGATTGGAAAAGAGATAACTCTCTCGCTGTTTGCAGATGACATGATACTATACATAGAAAACCCTAAAGATACTATCAGAAAATTACTAGACCTAATCAGTGAATTTAGCAAAGTCACAGGATACAAAATCAATACACAGAAATCACTTGCATTCCTATAGACTAATAATAAAAAAATCAGAAAGAAGTTAAGAAGTCAATCCCATTTACCACTGCAACAAAAAGAATAAAATATCTAGGAATAAACCTACCTAAGGAGATGAAAGAACTGTATACAGACAATTATAAGACACTGATGAAAGAAATCAAAGATGACATAAACAGATGGAGAGATAGTCCATGTTCCTGGGAAGGAAGAATCAACATTGTGAAAACGACTATACTACCAAATGCAATCTACAGATTCAATAAGATCCCTATCAAACTACCAATGGCATTTTTCATAGAACTAGAACAAAAAATTTCACAATTCATATGGAAACACAAAAGACTCTGAATAGCCAAAGCAATCTTGAGAAAGAAGAGTGGAGCTGGATGAATCAACCTTCCTGACTTCAGATTATACTACAAGGCTACAGTCATCAAGACAGTGTGGTACTGCCACAAAAACAGAAATATAGACCAGTGGAACAAGATTGAAAGCCCAGAAATAAATCCACACACCTATTGGTACCTGATTTTTTACAGAAGAGGCAAAAATATACAATGGGGCATAGATAGCCTATTCAGTAAGTAGTGTTGGGAAAACTGGACAGCTATATGTAAAAGAATGAAATTAGAATACTTTCTAACACCATACACAAAGATAAACTCAAAATGGATTGAAGACCTAAGTGTAAGACCAGAAACTATAAAACTCTTAGAGGAAAACATAGGCAGAACACTCAACAACAAATCAGAGCAAGATCCTCTATGACTCACCTCCTAGAGTAATGGAAATAAAAACAAAAGTAAACTAGTGGGACCTCAGTTCAGTTCAATTCAGTTCAGTCACTCAGTCGTGTCCAACTCTTTGCGACCCCATGAATCACAGCACGCCAGGCCTCCCTGTCCATCACCAACTCCCGGTGTTCACTCAGATTCATGTCCATCAAGTCAGAGATGCCATCCAGCCATCTCATCCTTGGTCGTCCCCTTCTNGTGGATTCTTTACCAACTGAGCTATCAGGGCAGCCCTTGGCTCATGTTGGAGGGTTGCAGTCACTGATGACTGTGACATCCTTGTTTACAGGAAATATTCAGTTTCTTCACAGATGAAGGAATAAGAGATGGGAGGATCGAGTGACTTAGCTAGGGGGTGAAAGCAGTGGTGGAAAGGGATTAGGTCCTGACATTTGGAGCTAGAATCCACCCCTGGTGTTGAGGCAGGAGGCAGATGGGCTGCCTCCCCGCCCTCCAGGATGAAGCAATTAGAGATTCATTCTCTAGTGACCAAAACTCCAAGAATAGTAGGTCAATTAAGGGAGGAGGCTGGACCCTGCACAGACCACATATTTCTCACTCCTGAAGTCAGGTGACCTCCCTGAGCACTCATGCGCAGAAAAGGCTCCTTGGAGGTCAAAGAGGATGTCAAGGGATGTTCTACCCCAGACGCCTTTTCGGTAGGATCCATTTTGGCTAAGAGAGGCATGTGCACGCCTGGGAGGATCCTGGGATATACCAGATATGGACTGTCAGCCAGGCAAGTCAAAATGGCCAAAGAAAACCCAGAAGAAATACCCCATGAAAGTAATTCAAATTACCATGAGGGCATGACTCAGCAACTCAGGGACTCTCCCTCTGAGCCTGCCCATGTGTCTATTCACACGTACTGTGCTTTTTTTCATCCTAATAAACACTTTACTTGCTTCACTACTTTCCGTCTTTGTGGGAATTCTTTTCTGCAAAGCCCAAGGGCCAGGGCCCCTGTCACTGACTACTGGTCTAGTGGCTAGGATCCGGTGCTTCCACTGCTGCGACCCAGCCCAGCCCCTGGCTGGGAACCCAAGCCTCAGTCCAAGCCACCGCAGGCTGAGGCCAGTGAGCAGTGTAACATAAGCTTCAGTTTCCTCGTCTGAAGGCCGGGATCAGAGGTAATTACTTCATGGCAGGAGTGGGAACTAAAAGAGCCCACATCTATAGACACCTCCTGCCCCTGACATGGTAGCTGTCAGAGCTGTCCGTGTCATCATTACTGGGGCGCCCAGATCTCTTCAACTCCAAGTTCTTGTTAAGGGTTATGTCTAGAGAAGGCCTAGCACCTCATTCTCTGGGCCCCTTTACCAGGGAAGAGTCAGGCTCTAAAGACTGAGAGAAATCCCGGGTGTGGTCCCACCGTGGTTGTTGGCTGTGCATGGCATCTCCCTGGACCCCAGCGTCCTCACTTTTAAGGCGGAGATGTGAGGAGGTGCGGGGAGGACTCCATGGGGCGGGGCCAGCCCCCAGCATCTGTTAGTTCAGGCCATTCCTGGCCCCCCAAGTGGTCCTGGCCCACCCTGGGCAGTCACAGCCTAGGCCTCCTGGTTAGGCAGGCCCACTGCCCGTTCCAGGTCTCTCTGTCTGCTTCCTACCCCTGCTGAAACCCCGTCAGGGGTAATTAATCACCCTATGTCTCCAGCCTCACCTCAAACAAGAGCTCAGAAAGCCAGCTCCCTCGGCTGTTCCTTATCCTCAGGCCTAAAGAGGCTGTGTCTTCAGGGAAGGTGGCTGGTTAGAGGCTTACCCAGAGGGAGAGCCAGGTCTCGCTAAGATCTCATCCCCTGACCTGGGCAGAGCCCTCCCTGCCCCACCCACCTCGTTCAGCTGCGGCTCTGGGAGGCAGCTGCCACCTGCCTGCTGCTACTTGTTCTTTTTTATTTATTCGGCTGCTCCGGGTCTTAGTTGGGGCATGTAGGACCTAGTTCCCTAAAAAAGAGATCGAGTCCAGGCCCTTTGCACTGGGAGGGCAGAATCTTAGCCACTGGATCGCCAGGGAAGTCTCATGCCTACTGCTTCATAACTGGTCAGTGAGGAAGGTCGCAAGCCACTTGCCATCTCTCCTGCCTAAAAGAAGTGTCCGAAACACCCGATGAAGGAGATGTTGAGAGGTCGTGCGTGCCTGTGTGCTCAGTCGTGTTGACTCTTTGCCACCCCATGAACTGGGCAATAGGACAAGAATAGGACAAGAATACTGGAGCAGATTGCCATCTTCTGCTCCAGGGGACCTTCCCGATCCAGAGATCAAACCCATATCTCCTGCATTGGCAGGCAGACTCTTTACCACTGAGCCACCTGGGGAACCCTCATTAAAAGATCATTTTCAAGGAAAAGATCATGAGTCCATACAGATAAAAAAATGAATATATGTTAAACATTTTAATTTATAAGGGAACCCAGCAGATGTTATAACCAACAACAGAAGAACACTCACATTCACAGGTCAGGAATAATGAAATGAATGGGCAGACTGAGGTGAAACTGATTTTTCCACAAGGGGATAGGGGAAACCTCTAAGACAGGATAAATTTATCAGTTGCTTCAATTTACAGGGCTGTAAAACAGCTCAAAGATGATGAAAGGCTAGAAGTCGCCTTTCAGAAGGCGCGCTGCATGGAGACAGTCTGTAGTTTTCCACTGAAGAGCACATTTTTCTTTTTCTCTGGAAAAGGAAGGTCATGGTTAGGGCAGATTCCAAGGTCTCTGAGCTGATGATCATTCATGAGAGTAGTGTGACTCACACCATGAATGCAAGAGCCTTTCTGAATGCACCGGGGAAAGTACACCTCACTTGCACAAGCCCACAGCCTAAAATCAACATCTCTTTAAAATGAAGTCCTCAGGACGTTTAAGATTGTTTTCAGCTGGATTTGGGCATCTGTGTTACATGATGGGCTCTGGAACATTCTTGAACATCTTGTGGGTCTATAACACTGGCTTGTAGTTTTTACTGGACTCTGATCCTGACTCTGCTGTGTAGTCCTAGGCAGTTACAACCATCTCTCTGATTCTCTGATGTGAAGTTTGTGTTTGCTCTTCTATTTTTCCCACCGTGTAGCATGCAGGATCTTAGTTCCCTGACCAGGGATGGAACTTGCACCCCCTGCAGCTGAAGCATGGAATTTTAACGACTGGACTACCAGGGAAGTTCCCGTGATGTGCAGCTTGCCTCTGAACTGGGATATTAACAGTAGCTGCTGCTGCTGCTGCTAAGTCACTTCAGTCGTGTCCGACTCTGTGCGACCCCATAGATGGCAGCCCACCAGGCTCCCCTGTCCCTGGGATTCTCCAGGCAAGAACACTGGAGTGGGTTCCCATTTCCTTCTCCGATGCATTAACAGTAGCTACTTCATAGATTATTGTTTTTTACCAGTAGGTATTCACAATATCAGCATTGTAATTTAATAAAACCATTTCTCTGTAAATTTACTGTGGTCTCTGAGATTCTTCTTTATCAGCCCAGCCTTCTCTTCTCTCACCTATCCTGATCCCTTTCTGCTCTTATTTAACCACTCATTTCTACTATTTGTGTCCCTAGCAGAGTAGGGGGCAGCATTTGGTTGACCTGCAGGGGATGGCATGTGCTGGGTGTAGCCTCAGGTAAGGGGGACTCTGGGGACAGGGTGACAAACAGTAAGGCTCGGGGTTCCCTAGCAACCTCATGCTGTCCTTTGTCCCAATTCTGTGTTTATTGAGCCCAGGTTCTCAGATAGGGACTTGCAGTGGTGGAAGCGTGGGAACTGCCAGGGGGTCCTCCTAATAGGTAGGAGTTTGGACATTTGGGAAATTCAGTCTCCGTCCAAGATGGTGTGGTAGGCTTGCAGCAATTCCATAGCCACATTGCTTACTTATGCAACCACGTGCAGTTGGCAGGCAAGAATGATTCCCATTTTGCATCTAGAGAAGCTGAGGACCCCTATGAGAGGCTTGAGAGTTGGGTGTCCCAGGGCTCTGTGCCCGGCTCATCAGCTGATGCTGCCCTCTAGTGGCCATGCAAGGCACTTCAGGAAGCCCAGATCTGCCAGCAGCAACTCACTGGAGTTGTACACAATGGAAAGCCTTCATAGGATGCCAATGGCAGGCATACTACGTCCCCCATCTCAGGACTCCTAGGTCACTTTTATCAGCTCATCTCCCAGTCTCCAAGCCTTAAATGATGTATATTATTTAACTGTGGTAAAATATCCATAACATAAAATTACCAATCATAGGACTTCCCTAGTGGTCCAGGGAAGAATCTGCCTGCCAATGCAGGGGATATGGGTTCAAAACCTGGTCCAGGTAGATTGCACATGCTGTGGGCAACTGAGCCGGTGAGCCACAACAATGGAAGCCCGTGCACCCAGAGCCTGTGCTCCACAAGAGAAGCCAACGCAAAAAGAAGCCCTTGCACAACTAAAGAAGACCACGCACGGCAATGAAGACCCAGCACAGCCAAAAACAATAAAATAATGGCACAGAAGAAAATTTAAAAAATAAACACACAACTGCTTAAGTGTACAGCTCAGTGGAATCAACTACATTCACACTGTCATCTCCAGACCACTTTTTCGTTGTGCAAAGTCACACTGTGTACTCACTAAACAACTCTGTATACCACCACCCAAAACCCCTACCCCACCATCCTATTAATTTACCTATTCTAAGGTCTCACATATGTGGACTCATGTAGTATTTGTCTTTTCGTGACTAGCTTATTTACATTGCTGAAATCTCCCTAGAGGATGACATGGTTGGGTGGTATCACTGACTCAATGGGCAAGAGTCTGAGTAAACTCCAGGAGATAGTGAAGGATTGGGAAGCCTGGAGTGCTGCAGCCCATGGGGTTGCAAAGAGTTGGACACGACTGAGCAACCGAATGACAAATGATGTGAGTGTGTGTGTGCACGCGCGCTCAGTCGTGTCTGACTCTTTGCAGTGCCATGGACTGTACCTGCCAGGGTCCTCTTTCTGTGGAAGTCTTCAAGCAAGAATACTGGAGTAGGTTGCCATTTCCTCCTCCGGGGATCTTCCTGATCCAGGGATGGAACCTGCATCTCTTGTGTCTCCTGCATTGCCAGGCAGGTTCTTTACCAGCTGAACCACCGGGAAAGTATCCCTTTATGGAGTGATTTATAAACGTGTGGCCCAGAAGACACAGGCATCTCCCAGAATTTCATCCAGACACCACCCTTCCAAACACAACTAACCAGAAACAGGCTGCGACATGTGTTATTACAGCACAAGACAATTTAATGACCGGAAAAACTACAACAAACCAAACTAGGAGAGAAAAGTGCTCCTGACAGCCGGGGGAGCCGCTAGCCTGGCTCTCACCCCTGAGCCTCAGTGAGCGCCCTGGAGGCAGGTTCTGGAGCCCATTGCCTGCAAGAATCGCCAAAACCCTCCATCCTGTGAGCCACTGCTGCTCCCCTACCAACCGCAGCTGCAGCGCCTCATTCAGGAGAGCAGTGAATCGAGCTTCTCAACCACAGAATGCCTGCTGCTTCCCGACAGCACACATTGGGAGCAAACCTCTGCATCCTCCCCAAATCCCTCAACATCAGTTCTACAAGCCCCCTAACCCTCACTAAGATGCCCTGCCATTCCTCATACAGTGCAGCCCCCCACCCTACCCTGCTGCAACCAGTGTAATAAACGCAGCTTTGTGAACTGAGGGCATGTCCCACAAGCTTCTCTCTGGAGCTGAGCTCACCATGCCCAGCTGGTGGTGAGCAAGCTCAGGGGGAGTGTGGCCCTGTGCAGAGCACACCCGGGGGTGGTGTTGACTCTGCTAAAGGATTCCGTGGCCTTGGAGGGCTTCCGCACCCTGGTCACCCAGCAGCTGCTTCACTGCCAGTGGCCATGTCCAAGAACAGCTGTACCTCTGTGCCGGCTGGTGTAAGTCTTCATCGCTGGNAGGGAAGGGGAGTGGCCTTTAAAAGGCTAAAATCAAGGTGCTTCCCTGGCCGTACAGTGGTTAAGACTCTGTGCTTCAAATGCTGGAGGCCTGGGTTTAATCCCTGGTGCGGAAACTAAGATCTCACATGCCACACAGTGTGGCCAAAAAAAAAGAGAAAAAGCTAAAATTCAGACAGGTAGTGAGTGTTAGGACAAATGAGTTGCCATCTGCAAAAATATCAACATAAGACAGACAGCTCCACAGTGACAGCTTACACCCAGCTAATTCCAAATGTGGCAAAGATTCAAATGTGAAAAGGGCAATCGTAAGAACACTGGAAGAAGTCAGAGAAGAATTACTTCATAACCTGGGACTAGAGGAGGCCTTGCTACGTGGTAGGCACTTAATAGCCATTTAGTAAATGAGTAACAGACGGTGCTGGAGAAGCTGTGAGTAGATGGGCACTCTGACACCAGTGGTGGGAGTGTAGATGGGGATGACCAAGAAGGACAACTTGGCAAAAATATCACAGTGCCTCCTCTTCTAGGAATTTATCTCACGAACTTGCACACAGGCACAATGACTAGGTGCAAGGCAATTCACTCAGCATGACCACCTGAGCACCTGTCTACAGGCAACCAGTTAAATGCATGTAGTCAGGCCCAGTTAAGGAATACTATGCAGCTGTGAAAAAGAACAAGAAAACTCCTTAGGTCCTGATGTTGAATGAGTTCTAAGACTGAACGAAGAAAAGAAAGCAAAGTGCAGAGCAGCGCAGAGCTTGCTCCTATTTGTGAGGAAGGNACAGGCAACCAGTTAAATGCATGTAGTCAGGCCCAGTTAAGGAATACTATGCAGCTGTGAAAAAGAACAAGAAAACTCCTTAGGTCCTGATGTTGAATGAGTTCTAAGACTGAACGAAGAAAAGAAAGCAAAGTGCAGAGCAGCGCAGAGCTTGCTCCTATTTGTGAGGAAGGATATATTTGCATCTGCTTGCATGTGCATAAGACACCTCTGAAAAGTTGTGCATCAGATATTAACATACTGTCTATCTGGAATGTGCCTTTTATTTTTATTTATCCTTAAAAAGATTTGTCTGTGTATTTATTTGGCCATGCAGGGTCTTAGATGTGGCATGCAAGATCTTTAGTTGCAGCTTTCAAACTCTTAGTTCCGGCATGTGGGATCAAGTTCCCTGACCAGAGATCGAACCTGGTCTCCCTGCATTGGGGAATGCAGAGTCTTAGCCTCTGAACCACCAGAGAAGTTCCTTGTGCTTTTTATTTTGTACTAAGTAGGGTGTTATGTATTCAAAAACTTAAAACAGTGAAAAATTTCAAGGCATTTTTGTCATCACAACAAGTTTTAAATGGATTTTAGTTATAAAGGAAAAAAAGGTTAAGGCAGTAAAAATAAAATTGCCTCACAACTATAAGGCCCATTACTGCACTGTGAGTTGGTCCCTGTTCCCCCAGCTGCCCCCGCAAGTCCATGCTGGACCCACGAGGGCCCAGTGGGCCACACAGACTCTCTCCAGCCGTACCTGTGGAGGCCTCTCTCTCAGGGAAGCCGACAGGCTCTTCAGGAGGGGGCGGCAGCTCCTCCTCTGCGGGCTTGAGATGACTGGGCCGAGGCTGCAGTGGAGGCCCCTCCACCAGGGCCTGTGGGGACAGAGGGGAGAAGAGTCATCCAACAGGGGCACCACACAGTTCTGCCCCTCATCTGGTGGCACTGGGCACAATTAGCCCCCTCTCCCTTAATAGTTTTTATTTTGAGCTGTGCCTGGTCCTTGTTGCTGTTTGGGCTTTTCTCTAGTTGTAGGGAGTGGGGGCTACGCTCTAGTTGCAGTGAGTGGGCTTCTCATTGTGGTAGCTCCTCCTGCTGCAGAGCCCAGGCTCTAGGGCCCCAATAGCTGTGGCTCCAGGTTCCAGAGCACAGGCTCAGTAGGTGTGGTCCAAGGGCTTAGCTGTCTGGTGGCATGTGGGATCCTCCTGGACCAAGGATCTCCCCCATTGGCAGGCAGATTCTTCACCTCTGAGCCACCAGGAAAGCCGCCCCCATGAACCCCTGGTATAGAGGCATAAACTGAGGCCAGCTCTCCCAACTCCTTGCTCTGGGTTCCTTTACCAAGTCAACGCTACTTCCTTCTGCTTCTAAGGAATCTCCTGGAGTCATGGTTCCCCTTGGCCTGGAGCCCTCCTATGTCTACAATGCCCCTGTCAAGGGCAGAGGGTTAGAGATGGGTTTCCTCTGCAGGATGAAGGATTTAGATTAGGTGTAGGGGAATGTCCTCCTCAGAGCTGATGGAAGTACTGAAGTGGAAAGAGTATGGCACCCTTCTCCAGGGATCTTGAAAAACACATCCAACTTTTACCAGCCTGAGCTTTTTAGAGGGACTGCCCTCGAGTAGGAGAAGGAACCTAACAACCTCCAGGCTTAGAATCTTGAAAACCTCCTCCCCCCAACCTTCCCTCCTTTGACCCATGGAGCTCTATCAGGTACCAGGGGTCGGCAGTACCTGTGGCGGGGGTGGGGGAGGGGGCAGGTGCAACTGCTCTAAGTCTGAAATGAGTGATGCCCCCATTGTGGAGGGGGGCTCTTCGTCAGGAGGGGGCAGGTCCGCTGGAGGGGGCGGAGGCGGAGGTGGGAGGAGGTCCAGGTCTGGAAGTGCATCGTCAACGTCCAGGGGCGGAGGAGGAAGCAAACACCCTGCAACCAGAGGGAGCGGACGGGTTGGCCAGAGTCTCCGCAGGTGCGCAGATGAGGTGACACTAGCCCAGGAGGCCGGGCAGCATGGCAGCTGAGGGCTCAGGTCCAGCATCACCCAGACCTCGGTTCCAGCTCCGGCTCCACCACTGACATGCTGGGTGTTCTTAAGCAAGAAACCATCTCTCTGAGCCTCAGTTTGCTCAACTGGAACATGAGTCGCAATCACTTAGGGTAGTTCATGAGGATTAAGTAAAATGATGTAGGTAAGGGCTTGGCATGTGGCCCAGGCTCAGAAAACAGTGGCTGCCAAAGCCTTTTATAACAAGCCTCCCCCAGCGGGGTGCCAGAGCACTGGAAACCCCATGAGAAGCACCTTGTTCAAATGTAAGTGAAACCAGCCCCTGAGATGGTGGTTCTCAAGGTGTTACTCCTGGACTGGACTGGACCGGCAGCAGCGGCATCACCTGGGACCTTGTTAGAAACACAACTTCTCAGCCCACCACAGAGCTGCAGAATCAAACGCTCTTGGGCAGCGCCTGGTCATGGGGTGTTTTGGAAGTCCTCCAAGTGACACTGATGCCACTCAAGGTTGGGAACCACCACCTAGTTACATAACAGACTCAGGTAATAACTATCAGGTGTTGAAATTATCAAGGGGATGACAGTTGGTAGGGAACTTTCCAGAGGAGCTGCTCAACTATCACCATCCCCATCCGAACCCATCCATAACCCCCAGCAGACATCAAAGGGCTTTTGACTTGTGTTATGTATCAGAAGGGATGGGCAGCATTGATGAAATGTCCTTACAAAAAAAAAAAAACAAAAAAAAACCCCAAGGGAATTCCCTGGAGGGCCAGTTGCCAGGGCTCCGTGATTCCACTGCAGGGGACACAGATTCGATCCCTGCTTGGGGAGCTAAGATCCTGCGTGCAGCAAGGTGTGGCCAAAAAACAAAAAATGTGAGGGGGAACAGAGGGACAAGTTTATGAGCCCACACAGGGACCCAAAAGAACCAGTCAGCATACAGGACATTCTACAGAAATGGACTGTTTCTGCAAGAAATTAAGGGCATGGAGAGATGAAGAGAGGGGACGTCCCTAGAATTAAGAGATTTATATAATGTATAGATCTGTGCTGTCGAGTACAGAAGCCACCAGCCACATGTGGCTATTGAGATGTGTTTAGTACTAAAAAAAAGAATGTAAATTATCTCACTGATAAAAGTAATATCATTTTCCTTTTTTCCACATAGATGGATACTAGAAAAATTTCAATTACCGAAGAGGTTTCCATTTGTGACTCGCATGATATTTTATTGGCCAGCACTGCTATGGATCTCACTTGGGTTCTGATTCAAAGGATTAATCATCTCATTCAATTCCCCTCATCCTGCAGATGAGGGAAAGCATGTCAATTATGGATAGACTATTAGATGATCCTAAGGCATTCCTGTTGATTTTGTTATAGATTGTTTGGACTTGAGGTTACCTAAGAAAACCACCATTCTTACCGTATGTAAGAATGTGGCGCTGAAATGACTTGATTACTGGCATTTCCTTAAATACTTCACAAGAGAAAAAAAAAGGGAACAGATGAAACAAATGTGGCCAAATCTCAGTAACTGCTGAAACCAGATGTGGGATACACAGGGGCTCCTTGTACTGTTTTCCTTGTTGTTTGCTATTTAATTACTAAATTGGGTCTGACTCTTACACTCACGATAGTGTAACCTCCTCCCCTCCAGGTTGTCCTGACAAGGGGCTGCCCAGCTCCCAGGACCCCTCCTGGAACTCCAACTGGAGGGGTCCGGAGAGAAAGCACAGCGCAGGGCTGTGTGCACTGCCACACTCAGGGCGAGTGTTATTAATAGTGCCCTGGGGGAAGGAGCATGGAGGTACTCTGCCCGCCTCCTATCACGGGCGGACGAGGTCGGCCAGGCTCCAGTGAGGTCAGACCACCCTAAACACCTCTCCTATCATGGGCGGACGAGGTCAGCCAGGCTCCAGTGAGGTCAGACCGCCCTAAACACCTAAGGAAAGCAGACAGAAAGGGTTTGAAGCCAGTCCGCCTGAAGACCTGGGCTCTGGTCCCATTTTCTGCATGTTCAGAGGCACCTCTCTGGCTTCAGGTTTCCCACCCATTCGACAAAGATAAGCCCTCTCTGTTCTCTCAAGGGCTGTACAGATGGAAAGCTTGTTCTAGACCTCTGAGTCGGCCCCAGAATCACCTAGAGGCTTTTCCAAAAGTCAAAGGATGGGCCCTACCCCAGTGCTTCAGATTCAGCAGGTTTGGAGTAAGCTTTGGGAATTGACATTTTTGAAACGACACTGAACTTACACTAGAATTTACATTTCCCCGGTGATGTCGATGCTGCAGGTTCAAAGGCCACACTTTGAGAACTACTTATCTGCAAGTCTTACCTGCTGACCAGATACTCATTCTCTAAGTGTGGTCCCCAGGCCAGAGCATCAGAGTTACCTGGAAACAAGTAAGGAATGCAAATTCTTGGGCCCCACTGCAGACTTGCTGAATCAGGAAGGCCCAGGGTGGGGCTCAGCTGGCTGGGTTGGAACAAGCCCCCAGGAGATGCTGAGGCTGCTAAAGTATGAGAATCTGTGCTACGTGAGCTGACTGAGTCAAGAACCAGGTCACTGAGAGACAGCAGAGCACTGAGGCCTCTCCCAAATGCCTGAGGTTCTCGACATTTGGCTGTGAAGGGTGGGCAGGTCCCAGCCAGGGCAAGAATTCAAGAGAGGGAGAGGGGAGACTTCTACCAGGATGAAAGGGTTCAAGAAATGCTGGCGGGTTCCTGAGGGGACAGGGCTTCCCTTGTGGCTAGCTAGTAAATAATTCACCTGCAATGCGGGAGACCTGGGTTCGATCTCTGAGTTGGGAAGATCCTCTGCAGAAAGGAAAGGCTACCCATTCCAATATTCTGGCCTGGAGAATTCCATGGACTGTATAGTTTATGGGGTGGCAAAGTCAGACACGACTGAGTGACTTTCATTCATTCATTCCTGAGGGGACAAGCACAGGTCAGGTGTCAGATAGCGGCCTGCTGTAGAGCTGGCTTTAAGGAGAAGGTAGGCCCCCGGAGCCCACCTCTGTGTTTTGTGGTCAGACTTATGACCTCTGCTCACCTAGAACTCCTTACTCCAAGCAGGGCTGAGCCCTGAGATTGCCAAGTTGGCCAGCAACATGGCTAACCAGTCACTGTAAGTCTATCCCCCCACTGAGGAAGGTCTGTCAGGTTTTACAACCACACTCCCAGGATCTTCTGCCTATAATTCTGATAAGTCATCAAGACATCCCAGAAGGTTTGGCATCTAAACTCTATTTCCTAGGCTCCCCTTCTCCTACCTAGAAGGAACATAATTTCTTTTTCATTGGGTCAATGTTCTGAGGTGTGAATTTTGGTCATCATGGTCCAGGTTCTTCTATACAAGACTTCCCTGGTGACCCAGTGGTTAGGACTCAGCGCGTTCACTGCCAGGGCTGTGATTCCATCCCTGGTTGTGGAACTAAGATGCCTCAAGCTGCGAGGTATGGCCGCAAAGAAAAACGAGAAGTAGCAGGAGGATGTTCTTGGTATGTGTCGTTAGAAAGGAAAGACCAGTACAGGAGGCTGCATTATAATGAAGAAGCATGTTACACGAATATCCATGGACTCTTATGTGTGTCCATGTGTGGTCTCTTCTCCCTCCTGTGTCTGGCTTCCTATAACCGACATTTGCTTTTGGTCTCTGGGGCTTCCCTGGAGACCAGATGGTAAAGAATCCACCTGCAATGCAGGGGATCCAGGTTTGAACCCTGGGTCAGGAAGATTCCCTGGAGAAAGGAATGGATACCTACTCTAGTATTCTTGCCTGGACAGAGAAACCTGGTGGACTACAACTCATGGGGTCGCAAAGAGTCAGTCACGCCTGGGCAGCTAACACTTTCACTTTTTCACTTTCTGGTCTTAAGGTGGTTTCCGTGGTGATGGATGCATAAGGCTTCCTTAGCCTTACCCTGGAACATCAGGACACCTGACTAGGCACCTGAGGACTCCAAGGCTGAGCACCTCAGTGCCTCCTTGTTCCAGCTGGGGCCCTTCAGATGAGCAGCTGCCACAGGCCCCGGTCTCATCATCCTTCCTTGCTACTCCCCGATAGTGGAGGCCTCACATCACATTTGCTCTTGTTGTTCAGTTGCTAAGTCTTGTCAGACTCTTTGTGATCCCATGGACTGTAGCCTGCCAGGCTCCTCTGTCCATGGGATTTCCCAGGCAAGAATACTGGAGTAAGGTTGACATTTCCTTCTCTAGGGGATCTTCCCAGACCAGGGATAGAACCCATGTCTCCTGCATTNGTGATCCCATGGACTGTAGCCTGCCAGGCTCCTCTGTCCATGGGATTTCCCAGGCAAGAATACTGGAGTAAGGTTGACATTTCCTTCTCTAGGGGATCTTCCCAGACCAGGGATAGAACCCATGTCTCCTGCATTCGCAGGCAGATTCTTCACCACTGAACCACCAGGGAAGCCCCTTCACATCACATACATGACCAAATTTCCATCCTCCAGAGGAAGAAACTGAAGTTTAAAGAAGGAAACAGCTTGCCTAAGATCACACAGCCAGTGAATGGAGAGCTCAACAGAGAACAAAACTACCTCTCAGCTCCTTCAACTTACCAAATTCATCCCTGCCTCAGGGCAATAACTGTTCCCATTTCCCTTCTAGCTCTATAGTGTCCTTTAAGTCTTAACCGAGCTGAGATGTTACCTTCTTGGAGAAGCCATCCTGATTAACCCATAAAAAGTTGCCCCTCCCCAACTCTTTATTGTGTTTAATTTTGAAACAGTATCTGTGTCTTTCTGATATGATATTTTATGTTTTTACTATGTTTCCCCCACTAGGATTTAAGTTTTATCCCCAGTGTCTGGCTCCGAATAATAAACAGTAGGTATTCAGCACTTTCTACATGGCAGGTCCTGGAAGCAACACTTTCCATATGTGTTAACTCATTTAATCCTCACAAGGACCCTTTGAGGTGGTTACTATCATTATTTCCATTTTACAGACTGAGAAACTGAGGAACAGAGAGGTTAAGTGGCTTGCCAAAGTCACACAGCCAATAAGTCAGGATTCAAACCCAGGCACGTGGATTCCAGAGTCAGCCTGGAACACAGTAGGAGCTCAACAAATGACCTGAGAGCCTGGCCTGTGCTCTGCATCAGTGCTGCCTCTGAGCCAGTCTCCCTCGCCCAGTGCCCTCACCCTCTTACCTCCATTGGAGAGCTGAGGTGGAAGAGCTGGCCCTGGGGCTGCAGTCCTGCCAGGGGGCATCCAGGAACGGAGCTTTCCCACCGAGCCAGCCCCGGGTGCCTTCGTGGGGGCAGGAGATTCCCAGGGGCGGCCAGGCCGGGCCTCACAAGCTGCTCGCCTCACCTCCTCAACCACAGCCTCATCTCGCCGTGGGGGCACCAGGGTGATAAAGACAGACGAGGCGACCCTCTTCTCAGGCTTGGAGGCCATTGTTTCAGCTTCTGGTGGGGCTGGGGACAGAGTGGGGCTCAGGCTTGGACAGTGTTCAGGGCATGGCAGGAGTGGAATGGGCAGGGGTCCTCCACCTGGACACCAGACACCCCCAGGGCAGGGAGCCTCCCTCTCCCAATAAGACAGGAGCAGCCACCGCATGGTGCCAGCACCCCACCCAGCCACAAAAGGGGTGGTGGATGTCCCCCAGGGAAGGGCAGAGGCCCACCAGGTGACCCGGCCACAGAGGGGGACCCGGCAGTCCTGACCGCCTGTCCCCCAACCTGCACACCTGGTGGAACAAAGGGCAGCCCTGCCCTGCTCAACTCACCAATGATTAATTTCCCTCCTCCAAGGAGCATGAGGGAGGGGCAGCTCCACCGGCTTCCCTCCCTCGGCACCACTGACTGCCAGGCCCAGCCCAGGGCCACACCCCAAACTACCTTCCTCACCTGGGATCTGGATTTTCCTAGGAAGGCTGAGGTCCCCAACGTTCAGGCCAGCTCCACTATGGGAGGGAGACAGGGTGAATCAACGGTTAGAACATCAGTGCTGGATTCCAGGAGGCAAAGGGGACCAATGAACCATCAGAGCCACAGTTTACCAAGGCCTACCCTGTGCCAGCCCTGCCCTAGGCACTTTCCGCCCATTAACTCACACACCTCCCATGGCTGCAGTGGGAGAAGCACTGTTACCCTCCCCATCTTACAGATGAGGAAGCCCAGAGGAAGAAGCGGAAGTCATTCATTCAGGGTCATTCACGCAGCAGGGAAGTTGGGATCTGAACCCAGAGGCCATGTTCTTGGCCACCTGGCTCTGCTGCCCTCTTCCGGCCCAGCTCACAAACCAACATCCTGTGCTTGGCCATCAGCCTCCACATCCAATCAAGTCTTGATCCTGTGGCCAGAATCTCTTCTGCTCTCATCTCCAAAGTCCTGCCCTGGTTCAGGCACAGGGTTGCATGCCTCAAGGATCTAGAATGCTGCCTCTGGAGTGATCTTTCAAGAGCATCAGTCTGTTTCTTCTCTACTCAAAAGCCATTCAATAGCTCCCTACCAGCTTCAAAATAAAGTCAAAATTCCCCTGACCTCAATCTATTTTTGACCACCTTGGACCACGCACCCTTCCTGAACCATCTTTCTCCCTTACTTGCCCTGGCATGTTCCTACCATGTCTTTCCTGCCCAGTGCAGGGTAAATTCCAGTTTTTCCTTAGAAGCCTACCGCAAACATCACCTTCTCTCTGAAGCCTCCCCTGATATCCTACTCAAGGGTAGTTGTCTACTCCACAGGGCAATGACAGCCCATCACAGGCCACACTGGCTCACCATTATCATGTCTGCCCACTCCCTAGAAGTGACCTTATATGCTGTGGTCTTTCCATGACCGAAGTCCAGCTCACAGGAGACATCAAAGCATGGATCCAGGAGCAGGGCAGCATCTGGACCAGGGAGAGCGCACTTTCCTTCCCTCAGGTGGTTCCTGCCGCAGGCTCTGGGTCCAGGGATGAGGTGGGGTCACGGGGTGAGGCAAGTTGTCCACACAGCTCCAGAGTTCTTACTGGGCACCCAGAGCTTGTGCCCAGGGAAGGAATTGTCCTTTTTCTATTTTATTCTCCATATGGGCCACCCTGAATCAGCCCCAAAGGCCGGCCCACAGGGGCCCTAATTACCTGGAGCCTGAGTGGCCATTCAAAGGCCTCCCTCCACTGGCCACTGTGGACTCCTAGAGACTGATGGAGCATAGTAATAATATATGCTCCTAAATTCCCTTTAAATTGATTTATCTTTGATTAAAATGTGTTGCTCATTCTAATAATAAAATATCTGTTCTGAAAAAGAAACCAATATAGGAATAAAACTCCTAATGTTCTTGTAAAGTACTTCTCTTTTGTTTCCTGCTTTGTAACCGATGTTTGGAAGTACATGGACAGGGAGGCCTGGCGTGCTGTGATTCATGGGGTCGCAAAGAGTCGGACAGGACTGAGCCACTGAACTGAATTGAATGCTATTGTTGGCTGTCCTCTTCTTCGCTTTCATACTTTGTTACAAGTTTAAGTATCTATTTTTGCAAACAAGTTTCAGNATGGACAGGGAGGCCTGGCGTGCTGTGATTCATGGGGTCGCAAAGAGTCGGACAGGACTGAGCCACTGAACTGAATTGAATGCTATTGTTGGCTGTCCTCTTCTTCGCTTTCATACTTTGTTACAAGTTTAAGTATCTATTTTTGCAAACAAGTTTCAGAGTGCATCTAAGGTTTAAATACAAGAACAAGGGCACCCACTGATAAAGTGCTTGCCCTGTGCCAGGCACTACAGCCAGTGCTTACTGAGTCATATAATTCTTGGGACTTTCCTGGCAGTCCAGTGGTTAGGTTAAGACTCCATGCTCCCAATGCAGGGGGCGTGGATTCAATCCCTGGTTGGGGAACTAAAAATCCCACACACCCTTCCTGCACAGCACAGCCAAAATAATAATGAAAGTAATTATAAAACAATACATTAAAAAGACACTTAACACAGATTGTTATGCCCCTACTTCATTTTTAAAAATATTTATTTGGCTGCAATGAGTCTTAGTTGCAGCCTGCATGGTGTGTCGCACGGGCATGTGGGATGAACTGCACGCCCCCTGCATTGAAAGGATGGAGTTTTAGCCACTGGACCACCAGGGAAGTCCTGCCCCCACTGTATAGATGAGGCCAGGTGAGGCCCCAAGCAAGAGATTGGAGACCTGGAATTCTAACAGAGCAGGATCCAACCTGGAAGTCCACAGAGTATCCTTGGGCCTGAGAGGTCACATTTTTTTCCCCTGGATGATTCAGGGTGGGTCGGGGTGGGGAGGCAAAATCTCCAGTTCTTACCCAGAATGGCTCAATCCAGACCAATTATCAGATGGCTAGCAAACTCTGGGCTCATCCCCGGAGGCTGCTGAGGGTGCCTTCTCTGCCTCCCTCCCATCCTGTCCTGAACCCCACTCCATCCCAACACACCCCTCCGGGAAGTCAGTCTGCTGGCTTCTCAGACAATGTCCAGGACAGACATCCCAGCACTGAAGCCAGATGTTCACAGCTGGGCAGCACCCTCCCCCACCCCCCACCGCCCCCTCAGCCTATCCCTTCCCTGCACTCCAACAGGGACTTCAGGCCCCAGGGGAAGGGGCCGAGCTAGGGATTTTCAAAGCCCTGTCAGTCAGACCCGAGCAGGAAAGAGAGCCAAGGCTCCCCTCGGGTCCCAATGCCCCCCAGGTCACCCTGGAGCGGGGGTGTGTGAGGAAGCTCCCTGCGGGGCGGTCTCCCAGCCAGCCCAGCCCAGCCCGGGGGATCCTCAGCCGCCACCCTTCCTCTCCCGGAGGACCAAAGTGAGATCCAGTTGGGTAAGCGGAGAAAGTGGAAACAAAGGGAAGGAAAGTCATTTCCTGTTAAGAGGAAGGAAGGAGGCTGAGATCCAGCCAGCCACCCAGCCCGGCTTTAGGCTGCAGCTCAGGGCAGGGGCAGGGCTGGCTGACCAGGAGGGCCTCCAAGGATGGGGGTAGTCCCCCACCATGCCCCCTGGCCCTGGCCCTACTCTTCTCAAACCCTGTAGGACCACCTCTAAGCTGTGCTCTTCAGTACTCCGAGAAAGCAGCCCAGGCTTGGTTGGGAGTTAAATTGCAGGCAGTGGGAGTGAAACTGAGCCCCTTCTCCTGGCCTTGCAGGCTGGGACAGAAGGGCCTCTCCCTCTCTCCCACCCCAGGGAAGTTGAGGAGGCTCACAGGGCTGAGTTCAATCCCAACCCCACCTCTTTCCTGCTGGGCCACCCTAAGCAGGTCACTGAACCTCTCTGGGCCTCTGTTATTTCAGAGTGGAAATAATGAGGTCTTTCTGGAAGGGTGTCTGAGAGCATAAAAGAGGGGGTGCTCAAGATCTTGGTACTGGGTAGGTGCCACGAGAAAGCCGGATGGTTATTCAGTGCCTCCAGCGAGAGGCGGAACCCCTGGGGGCCTGAGAAGACCAGGACTTGGTTCCATCAATGTGAAGAACAGGGATGTGGGCGCTGCCCGGTCTCTCCGCGGGGTCCTCAGATTCTGGGCTGGAGGAGGACTCAGGCCATGGTGCCCCAGGCACACACCCTGGGGATAGCTCAGTCCTATCCCTTCCCAGCACCAACCCCCCCAGAGGATATGAGACCCAGAGAGGGGCAGTTCCGCGGGCCCTCCTGCCCCTCGCCTAACCGCGGCTGGGGAAAGGGGTCCGGAGCTTCCAGGACCTTCGGAAGCCCGGCGCCCTCCCGCAAGCACCCAGGCGGGGCTTCTGGCAGGGTTATGGTGGGGCGCCGCCGGGGACTTTAATTCGATCCATGTGCGGGACGCTGTCCTCTTTGTGCGGGAGCTTCCGCCCTGCTTCCAACGCTTCTCTCCGCGAGCCGCTCCGCGGCAGGGACACCCGCGCTACCTCCAGACCTGCCCTCCCTCTGCTCGGGGAACAGAGACCCGCACCCTCGGCCCCAGTCCCGCGGGCCCCCCTGGGAGCGCCGGAGCTGGGGTCCGGGCTGGGGGGCAGGGTTGCGCGCCGGCCAGGGGCTGCCCGCGCTGTCACCTGTGTGTAGCCGGGGGCGCGGACGGCAGGACGGGACCCCCACCCCACCCCGCTCCGCTTACCTGAGCCGCCCGCGCCCCCGGCGGCTCCTGTCGGTCACCCGATCTAGCAGAGCCAGGAGCGGCACGGCGCCTCNGGCCTCCTGCACACTGTAGCAGGGGCAGGCTGCAGCAGGAGCAAGCACAGATAGGGGTAATATCAGTATGTGTGAGTGATTCCAGCTCAGTCACTTGCCAGCCTGTTATCTTGGGCAAGTCGCTTCTCTCTGAGCCTCAGTTTTCTCTTGTAACCCTGGGATGGCAGTACCTTCTTGTGGCTTCACTGTGAGGATTTGTTGGGATGAATGTGGGTAAATTTCCCTGATGCTTAGTAGGTGTTTAGGTGAGTTCCTTTCCTCTTCCCATAATATAGAGGACAGAGGTTTGGATATCAGAGTAAGATGGACAAAATGGTGAAGGTAAGGAAGACTTGGTTCTGCTCAAGAATCTGACAGACATCATGGATTCTGTCAGCTAGCATCCCTTTCCTAGATTCTGGTAACAGCACCCAATTTTTGTTTGGAAAACTTCACCCCTACTTTCAATTCCTGGCTGGAAGTATGTAGAAAGAGGACTTATTTTTCCCATGCTGGCAAGATGTCAACTTGGCATGATTTCTGCCAACACTTGGACCAAGACAGAGGACAGCAGAGCAAAGATGATAGAGAAAGAGAATAACTGATTTCATCACTTAAGCTCCTAGATCCAGCCATGCCTGAAAGTCCTCCCACTGGATCTCTGGAACCCCTCCACCCTTTTTTTTCTTGATTTTTCTTCAGCCAGTTAAAAACTATTTCTGTTGCTTATAGCAGAGTCATGAGGCATACTGGTGAGACTTCATGAGTCTTGGTCACTCCCTTCCTCCTGGCAAACTCTGGACTAGTCTCAGCACTTTTGAGAAGCCTGTTCCGATTCCTCCAGGTGTCAGGAGTCATGTCAGTCCTACGGATTCACCTCAAGGCTTCTGAGTGGAACCAATATGCTTTACCCACCAGACTAGGAGCAGGGCTGTGACTTCCTACTCTGTCTCCAGCAGCCAGCGCAGTGCTCGCCACTTTGTAGGGTCTCAGTAATTTGAACTTAATGCGTAAGTAGGAGGATGCAAAGTTAGTGAGCATTAAGAATTTGGGCTTTGGAGTCAGACCCACTTGAATTTGGGCTTTGGTGTCAGACCCACTTGAATTTGGATCTTGGCTCCCCCACTTATTAGCTGTGTAATCTTGAGCAAGTCAATTATAAAAATTATGTATTTAATTTTGGCTGTGTCAGGTCTTAGTTGTGGCCAGCAAGCTTCTCTCTAGTTGTGGCACAGGCCCAGCAGTTGCTGGGGACTTAGTTGCCCCACGGCATGTGGGATCTTAGTTCCCTGACCAGGGATCAAACTTGCATCCCCTGCACTGGAAGGTGGATGGATTCTTAACCACTGGACCACCAGGGAAGCCCCCTTGAGCAAGTCATTTAACTTCTCTGAACTTTGAGTTTTCTCCAGGAAGATACAGAAAATAACAATCAACTCCTCACAATGTGGTCCTGAAGGCTGGGGGAAAATAATGCAAGAAAAATGGGCAGCACAGGGTTATAAATCCTTATACGTGTGTGCTAGGTGGCTTTAGTTGTGTCTGACTCTGCAATCCTATGGACTGTAGCCCGCCAGGCACCTCTGTCCATGGGGTTCTCCAGGCAAGAATACTGGAGTGGGTTGCCCTGCCCTCCTCCAGGGGATCTTCCCAACCCAAGGATTGAACCCGTGTCTCTCCTATCTACCTGCACTGGCAGGCGGGTTCTTTACCACTGCTGCTGCTGCTGCAGCTAAGTCGCTTCAGTCGTGTCCGACTCTGCGACGCCAGCTAAATCCTCATGCAGCTCTTTGCAAATAAAATGAAAATACGCATCATCTTTCTCCACCTGGGAGCAGTGTGCTGGACGGGTGGGGAGGCAGGAGACCTCTTCATTTCCTTCCTCCCTGAGATCTGCTCCTGCCTTTGCCACCTGAGCCAGTGTCTCCTTCCGGGTCCTCTTACTCAACTGTGCTCGTTGACTCTTCACATCAAGAGGGCTTCGCCAAGCCTGATGTGGAGGTGGGGGCACAGCACCAGAGGTCAGGCTCTNCTGTCCATGGGGTTCTCCAGGCAAGAATACTGGAGTGGGTTGCCCTGCCCTCCTCCAGGGGATCTTCCCAACCCAAGGATTGAACCCGTGTCTCTCCTATCTACCTGCACTGGCAGGCGGGTTCTTTACCACTGCTGCTGCTGCTGCAGCTAAGTCGCTTCAGTCGTGTCCGACTCTGCGACGCCAGCTAAATCCTCATGCAGCTCTTTGCAAATAAAATGAAAATACGCATCATCTTTCTCCACCTGGGAGCAGTGTGCTGGACGGGTGGGGAGGCAGGAGACCTCTTCATTTCCTTCCTCCCTGAGATCTGCTCCTGCCTTTGCCACCTGAGCCAGTGTCTCCTTCCGGGTCCTCTTACTCAACTGTGCTCGTTGACTCTTCACATCAAGAGGGCTTCGCCAAGCCTGATGTGGAGGTGGGGGCACAGCACCAGAGGTCAGGCTCTGGTCTGAGTGCCCTACCTCCTTCATCCCGTTCAGTCCTCTAAACAAATGGAGAAGTTGAGGCACAGACAGTAACTTGTTCAAGGTCATCTCCGTTAGGAAGCTTCATTCATGCCTACATAGTCCAGCTCCAAGCCCTTTTAACTGAACAAGCCAAGTGTGTAGTGTTAGTCACTCAGTCGTGTCCGTCTCTATGTGACCCCATGGACTGTAGCCCACCAGGCTCCTCTGTCCATGGAATTCTCCAGGCAAGTATACCAGAGTGGGTTGCCATTTCCTTCTCCAAAGTGTGTAGGACATGTTCAGAAACCACACAGGGAGTAACTGAACCACAGTTATAGCTACATGGAGTTTTGACTCTCAGACCCCAAGCCCGTGTTCACACAGGCCAGGCAGGCCCAGCTCCCAGACCTGACTGTGACAACAACGTCTGGCTCTTAATCCTCTCCTGGTCCAGGGGCCTGAGCTGGCTCTGGCGGGACCCACTGGTTCCCACGGCCAGGCCTCTGCTAAGCAACTCAGCATCGGCTTCAGAGATAGTGGGAAGTGTAGGGTCAGGCTTGAGTCTTAGTGGGCTGGAAAGGCCCCTCCTTGACCAGGGTTTGAAAGTCAGAGTCCCTTCTGTCAACAGGGGAAGAAGTCCTGGTTTCACTCACTTGGGAGTGTTCCCTAAATCTCCCCAATCCCTCGGCTGCTTGCCAGTGCCAGGCCCTTGTTCCCCCACTGACCCCAGGCTCTTCCTTGAGCTCCCACCCCTGGCAGCATCTGTCCAAAGCTCCACTGCTCTCTCCGGCCATGGGGACCCCAATCCTGAGACCCCGCCTAACTGAAGTATACGTGGCCTAGGCCCTGCTACAGCCCCCAGTTGACCTCCTTACTTTTCTCTTCCCTGGAGGTAGGCTTGTGTTGTTGTTCTTGTTTACCCCCAAATTGTGTCCGTCTCTTTATGACCCCATGAACTGTAGCCCACCAGCACCTCTGTCCCTGGGATTTCCCAGGCAAAAATACTGGAGTGGGTCACCATTTCCTTTTCCAGGGGATCTTCCCGACCCAGGGATCAAACCCACATCTCCTGCAATGGCAGGCAGCTTCTTTACCACTGAGCCACCAGGGAAGACCAGAGGTGGGCTTACTGTGAAGTTAATGACACTTCTGCTCAGTTCCCTAACTCATGTGGCCCCTATGAGGGCTCTCAGTCTCTGGGAGTTATGAAGTGGTCCAGGAGGGAAGGGCAGCCAAGTTACATGCAGGAAACATCTTCCTTTTAAGTGTTCCTGCCAAAGTGCCCAGAGAGATGTCAGGAGAACTGACCCAAATCTCTACAGTTCCAGTAATTTATCTTGCTTTTCTTTCTCAACCTCAATTTTCAGTTACATACAAATTTTGTACTCTTCTTCCTAAAATGAAAGTGAAAGTGAAGTTGCTCAGTCGTGTCCAACTCTTTGCGACCCGGTGGATTGTAACCTACCAGGCTCCTCCATCCATGGGATTCTCTGGGCAAGAATACTGGAGTGGGTTGCCATTTCCTTCTCCAGGGGATCTTCCCGACTCAGGGATTGAACCCGGGCCTCCCACCTTGCAGGCAGACACTTTAACTTCTGAGCCACCAGGGTTTGAATTAGCACTGCTCTTATTTATTTTATTTGGCTGTGTTGAGTCTTAGCTGTGGCTCCCAGGCTCAGTTACATATGACCAGGGATTGAACCCTTGTCCCTGAGTTGAAAGGTGGATTCTTAACCACTGGACAACCAGGAAAGTCCTAGATTTGCCTGCTCTTGCTCCGTACAATCCAATCTCCAAGCAGGCTAGGCCATCTCACTAAAGCCACATGTGGTCATCACAGGCCCGCACCCTTTCTGTGGCTCCCGATGCCCTTGGGGAAATGACAAACCCCTCCCATGTCCTGGTGATCTGGCCCCAGCCTGCCTTCGTGACAGCATCTCTCACCACTGTGCCCTTTGTCCCCTCTGCTCCAGCCACACTGACCCCTCCTCCATCCCGCAAGCCACTCAGAAGTCTTGAGACCTACCTGGGGTACACCACCACCCCTGAGGTCTCGAAACTCCCCCTCAACCTTCAGGACTTGGTTTCTGTGGCTCTATCTCAGCAGGGCCTCCCCAAACCTCAGACAGTGTCATAACACTGGACCTTCTGCTGATGGTGACCCCACCTACATGAGGTAACCTTGCCCTGTCCCTGCTGCTGCTGCTAAGTTGCTTCAGTCGTGTCTGACTCTGTGCGACCCCATAGACGGCAGCCCATCAGGCTCCACTGTTCCTGGGATTCTCCAAGCAAGAACACTGGAGTGGGTTGCCATTTCCTTCTCCAATGCGTGAAAGTGAAGTTGCTCAGTCGTGTCCGACTCTTAGCAACCCCATGGACTGCAGCCTACCAGGCTCCTGCATCCATGGGATTTTCCAGGCAAGAGTACTGGAGTGGGTTGCCATTGCCTTCTCCGTGCCCTGTCCCTAGAGGCCCCCAGTTCATTCACCCACTGTTTAGGCCAAAAATCTAGGAATTCCAGGACTCCTTGCTTCCTCTCAAGCTCACATCTAATTGACCAGAATATCTTATCAGCTTTTCAAAACATGTTCAGAATCCAACCAGCCTGGCCACCTCCATGGCCACCACCTTGGCCCAAGCCCCCAGCCTCTCACCTGGGTTATTCCAAATGCTTTAAAAACTGGTTGACTATTTCTCTTCGGTCTACTCTAAAAAGAGCATGGGGAAGAATCCTTTAAAAACGTAAATATAATGTCAGATAATGTCACTGTGTGCAAACCCTCCATTGTCTGCCCGCCACAGGAGAATAAAGTCCCAATGGTGGCCTTGGCCCTGAGCGACCTGGTGCCTGCCCACCTCCGTGACCTCCTTTCTGCCACTGCATCCTGTGATGTCCTAGCTATGGTAAATTTCCTGCTGTTCCTAAATTCTCCCAGCTGGTTCCCACCTCAGGGCCTTTCCCTGTGTTGTTCTCTCAGTCTGGGGTGTTCCTCCCTCAGTTTTCTTATTGGCCAGTCCTCTTCAGAGAAGATCTCAAAGAAGCCTTCTGTGGAAGGCAGCTTCCAAAACAGCCCTCAAAGACCCCATCCTCTGCTGTGTCCTTGAGTAATCCCTTCTTCTGAAGAGTGGGCTAAACACAGCCACTTGCTTCTAACCAACAGAACACAGTGAAAACACTGGGATGCCTGTTTTAACACTGGTTAAACACTCTTTCTGGAGAAGGCAATGGCACCCCACTCCAGTACTCTTGCCTGGAGAATCCCATGGACAGAGGAGCCTGGAAGGCTGCAGTCCACGGGGTCGCTAAGAGTCAGACATGATTGAGCTACTTCACTTTCACTTTTCACTTTCATGCATTGGAGAAGGAAATGGCAACCCACTCATGTTCTTGCCTGGAGAATCCCAGGGATGGGGGAGCCTAGTGGGCTGCCGTCTATGGGGTCGCAAAGAGTCGGACACGACTGGAGCGACTTAGCAGCAGCAGCAGCAGCAAACACTCTTTCAGCTCCCACCACCTTTTGTCCAAGTTAACCTGAGGCTGTACTATACCTATGATCTCCTGGTCCAGGCACCCAGCCCGCAGGGCAGTTTGCATCCACAGGGACTGAGGGTCCCAACTCAGGGGTCCTTTTCCAGGAGAGACCCCACTCTCAGGCAGAGGGAGGATCCAGTGCCCTCCAAGCCTTTAAGCTGCTAAATTTGGGCGTCATTTGTTATGTGGCTTTTGACGCCTTCCCTAGCCCTCCGTCACTCTACCCCCTTACTAGCTTTTTTGGTTTTGCAGCAATTGCTACTTGTGCATCTTGCTTCTGGCCCAGAGCCTCGCCCCATGCAGATGTTCAGTAATGGAGGAAGGAATGAAGGGGCAGCCAGAGGGGCAATGCCACAGCTCAGAAAAGCCACAGGTTGGGGGGGGGGTGCTGCTTAGCAGCAAGGAGGCAGGCCTACCCCAATCCCAGGTAGTCCAGAGGCTACCATCCCCTCTTAGCAGGAACTGGGGCTCTATTCTCCCACCTCTTCAGGAGGATGCTGGTCAGAGCCCAGGATCTGGTATCTCATGGTCTGTCGCCTAACAAATTTAGCTTCCTGCTCCTGTTCCAGATCATACCTTCTGGATTTCTTCTGCCCTCCAGACTTCAGGCCTATTTCTCTTTATTTGGTATGTCTCAGTAGAATGATCTGATTTTTATACCCTTGTCAAACTTTTCACAAAAATAATTTAATAGATAAGAAAAGAATCCTTTTTCAGCTCACGTGGCTCACTTTTTGTTTGGAAAACAGTCCCTGTGCCCATAAAAAGGAAAGGGTCGCCAAGCCCAGTCTCCTCCCAGCCCTGTTCCCACCAGGTCACAGGCAGAGTCGGGGACTGGGAGGCTGGGGAACCTTCCAGGAAAAACATTAGGCCCAAGTTGGAACCCAGTTGTCCAATCTGGGTCTGGCGAGGGGCTGGCCCTGTGCCCACCTAGACTGGCCCATTTCCTCCTAGACTGGAGCAAGTTTCCTGCCCAGAGGGAACAAGCACACTCCCAGGCAGAGGGAGGTTGGGTCCTGTACTGGGGGAGGGCATCCACAGGCACTTCCCCCACCTCAGCTACCCTGAGTCTGCAATGTGCCTCCTGGGCGTAGGATGGAGAGCAGGGGATCAGAAGTTGGGCTCAAGCTTCTGAGTTCAAGGAATGAGCTGGAAGCACCGTCCAGCCTTGGGGCCAGTCGGTCCCTGGATCTCAGGTGCACCCAGGACAGGGAGTAGAATCATAGGCCGGACTCTGTCTGCTCCAAAGCAATAGGCTTTGGCTGAGAAGTTCCATCAGAACCTGGAATCCTCCAAGTACCTTCTCCAGGTCCCGCCTCCTCCCAGGTGCCTCCCCTGCCTCTCCCAGACAACCGGACCCTCACAACCTGTTTGGAAGTCCCTTGGCTGGGAGTCTCCTTTGCCCTGTGGAGTCTCTTCTGGAAAAGGACCCCTGAGTTGGGGCCTTCAGTCCTCATGGATGCAAACTGCCCTGAGGGCTGGGTGCCTGGACCAGGAGATCATAGGTATAGTACAGCCTCAGGTTAACTTGGACACAAGGTGGTGGGAGCCACATAGAATTTACCAGAAATGGACCTGCTATATTTACTATGCCCACCTCTGTTAATTTCCCTGGCTCCAATTCTTCTACAAGAAGTGAGGAGCAGGGAGCATGTGTGGCACTTGAACTCTGGATGTCAGGCTACCTGAATTCAAATCCTGGCTTTGCCATTAACTAGCTGTGGTCCCTTGAGTAATTCCCTTAACCTCTCTGAGCCTTGGTTTCTGAATCTATAAAAAGTAGTAACAGTACCTGCCTCTTGGGTCTGACGTTAAAATGAAATGAGATAATAAAGATGCTTAGCACAGTACCCAACAGATGATAGTTGTTCTTCTGCTAGGTTCAGAGAGGGGCAGTGGCCTATCCAAGGCCACACAGCAGATAAGCAGAGTTGTTGGTGCCTAACCTTTCTTCCATATACTCTGGCCTTCATGAGCTGGGCCCTGCAGGGGATACAAGACTGAGCACGGCTGAGATGGGAAGGATCCCCATGTAAGGGTCAGAGGTGGGGGACCCAACGGCACCAACAGAGGCCGCAGCATCATAGCCCCTCCACTGGTTTCTCAACCTGGGATGGGACAGGACACGGGCGTCCTCCACCCAAGACAGCCGGGGGGGGGGGTCCCAGACCATGTGCCCATCCATGCCACTGCATCCCCGCCACCTCTTATGCCACCTCCACATCAATTTCCTGGATCCCAGGGACCCAGCTGGGCACATATCCCAGGAGCCTGCCCCAGTCAGGAGAGCCCTGTCGCCTTAGACAAGCCTCTTCACCTCTCAGTATGTGCACATTTCTAAGAAAAATCTGAGAAAGTCACCTTTATTGTTTGTGGAAAGGGCAGGGAGGTGGGGAATGGGGGAAGCCATCGTGGGGACACAAGTCCCCCCAGTGCCCCGGGAAGGCAGGTCTGGGGGGCCTGTATCTGTTCCCCCGCCCTGAGAAAAAGGAAAAGATTAACCAGCGGCCTCCAGGTACTCAAACCCTCTGAGGGACCCAGCCCCAAATCCTCCCCTCCCTCCCACGGATCCCCAGTGCTCCAGGTCGGGGGCAGCCTTGCCATTCTGCCTCCAGGCAGTAGCCTGGGGTCAAGGCCTCCAGGTGAGCCTGAGGGGACCTGAGAGACTCCTGAGTCCTTGCCGAGGTCACTCAAGAGGTGGCCGTCCCCTCCTCGGGCTGGGCAGGGGCTGAGGGCCGGGTCTGGCTTGGAGCTGACACCAAAGGCCTCTGGGGTGGAAAATCCNAAGAAAAATCTGAGAAAGTCACCTTTATTGTTTGTGGAAAGGGCAGGGAGGTGGGGAATGGGGGAAGCCATCGTGGGGACACAAGTCCCCCCAGTGCCCCGGGAAGGCAGGTCTGGGGGGCCTGTATCTGTTCCCCCGCCCTGAGAAAAAGGAAAAGATTAACCAGCGGCCTCCAGGTACTCAAACCCTCTGAGGGACCCAGCCCCAAATCCTCCCCTCCCTCCCACGGATCCCCAGTGCTCCAGGTCGGGGGCAGCCTTGCCATTCTGCCTCCAGGCAGTAGCCTGGGGTCAAGGCCTCCAGGTGAGCCTGAGGGGACCTGAGAGACTCCTGAGTCCTTGCCGAGGTCACTCAAGAGGTGGCCGTCCCCTCCTCGGGCTGGGCAGGGGCTGAGGGCCGGGTCTGGCTTGGAGCTGACACCAAAGGCCTCTGGGGTGGAAAATCCTGAGGGGAGACAGGGAGGAAAGGATGGAGGTGCCACTCAATCCCCCCCATCCCATGAGGGCACGCAGGCCTCCAATTATCCAGGATGCTCCTCTCATTTGGGGCTCTGGGGCACAGGATGGGGTGGGCTATGGATGGGCTGGGGATGCCCCTCAATTGCCCCATTCCTAGTGACCTGGGCTTCTGAGGGGTCAAGAGGTAACCTTGACTTGGTGAGGTTCCCGGGGCTGTCTGGAGCAGGGCTTCAGTGTCTGGGGAACCTTCAGGGCAGGGGTGCCCACCTGTATTTGGCAAAGATCAAGCAGGGTACGGATGCCCACCAGGCACCAGAGCTCGCCCAGCAGGGAGACAAGGATGCCCAGGAGGTCCAGCCAGCGGCCCACGGTCAGCAGCAGCACAAAGAGGCCACACATGCGCACCACCACCGTCTGGACGTGGCTCTTCAGGCCGGGGCGCTGCCGCTGCTCCTCTGCAAACAGAGTCCCTGTCACTGGCTGCCTGCCCGATCCCTGCGGCCCCACCCTGAGGGTCCGGCTGAGTTGGGGCCTGGACCTCCCGGCTCCCCCCCCCCCCCCCCCCCCCCCCCCCCCCGCCCCCCGCGC
>SJYA01002443.1:3354833-3387413 GCA_006410615.1 Neotragus moschatus
CCCCCCCCCCGGGCCCCCCCCCCCGCGGGCCCCCCTGCCCCCCGCCCCCCCCCCCCCGCTTTCCTCCCCAGGAAGGTGTGAGCCTTTCCCTCCACAGGCAGCCCCCCCACTTCCTCTCCGCCCCATCTCCACTCTGCAACTATAGGGGATTTCTTCCTCCCGGGCCTCACTGCCCACCCAGGGTCTCGCCCTGGAGTCGTCCTGACTCCTCTCTTTCCTGCATTCCCACGGCTGATGCATCAGTAAGCCCTGCAGGCTCTTTCTGCTTTCATCTCTCAAATCAGCTTTCTCACTGGGCCCCCAGCTTCTAGTCTGGACCCCACAGCTCAGCGTGTACTCAGCAGCCAGTAGCCTTCTAAACACACTAACAAGATGGAATCATTCCTCTGCTTATAATCCTCCCAGGATGTCCCCTTGCATCTGGGAAAAAACTCCAGACTCCTTACCTTACAAGGAGGTCCTGCCCCATCTGACTGGAGTCCACTCTCCAACCTCATCTCAGGCTCGCTACCTCCAACCATCCCAGTTTTCTTGTGGTCCATCAAGCATGCTAGGCCTCTGCATCTCTGCCCTGTTTGCCTGACTGCCCTTCCTTGTCCTGTCTCTTTGGCTCCATTCCTACCCTGCAGCCAGGTGGCTCCTCCTCAGGCCCAGATCTAAACAGGTCACTTGCCCCTGCTTAAAACCTTGCAATGGCATCTGAACAGACTGCCTCACCTGGCTGATGACAGCTCTCCATTGGGCCCCTGGGAACCTGGCCAGCCTCGTCCCCTCCCTGCTGTTTTCAGGCCTTGAATCACTCTGGGCTTTGGTACACATGATTCCCTCTGTCGTGATCTCTCCCAGGGGCTCCTGCTTATCCTTGAGGCCCAATTCAAGTACTGTTTCACTGGGCTCCCCCTGCACCCTGTACCCTTCTCTGTTTACTGCATGGCTGTTGTTACCAGACTGGGTGCTCTGGGATGGCAAGGGCCAGATCTGAGTGTCGTCATCCTCCTCAGGGCCTAGCACAGCACTGGGCCCAGGTCAGATGGTAGGGTGTGAGTGTCGAGTGAATCAGCTGCTGCCGTGGCCCTTACCCTGCATGTAGATGACCAGCAGGGTGTAGCAGATGGTGAGAGGCGTCCAGAAGCGCACGGCCTCCGAGGTGGTCAGGAAGTCCTGGTTGATGAGGGCCACGGCGGCCAGGTTGCCCACTATAAAGGTCACGGCCAGGGTGCGGCCCAGCAGCCGCGGGAGGTGATGCGCGCCCGCCAGCAGGCTCAGGCAGACCCCACAGTAGCGCTGGCTGCTGTGCAGCTCGAAGAGCCGGCAGACGTGGCGGCAGAGGCGCTGGGCACCTGTGCTGAGCAGCGCTGCCAGCCCCAAGCCCAGCATCAGGTTCAGCGTGCGGTGAGGGGCGCCCTCCTGCAGGAAGCTCAGGCCGCAGGTGAGCCCGCAGCCCAGTGAGTACTGGCACAGGAGGTACAGCTGTAGCTTCTCGGTACCCCTGGAGCCCTGGGTGGGGGGGGNCAAAACCCAGGCCACCTGACCCTCTTCCCCAGAGGGCCCCTCTGGGGAAGAGGGGCCAAGCAGCCGTCACAGGCTGGTGGGCTTTGCTCCTCTCCAAGCCCTCCTCCCCACTCTGCTGTGCTCCTGGCAGAAGGACACAGCCTGATTCTCAGATCCCACAGGCACTGCCAGGTTGGAAGGAGTCAGGGAGGGGGCCATGGACATGTAGAGCCTCCTGGAAGCCAGGGAGGGCCAGCCTGGCCCCCCGCACCCCCGTTGCCCCCGGAGTCTGGAAGGCAGGCAGCAGTGTGCTTGGGAATGGAGTTAGTGAGGAGGAGACATGCACTAGACCTCGGTGTTCCGGCTTCCCTCCCAGCCGGGTCAATGTTCAAACATGAACAGGGATGGCCGGGCACTCAGAGCCCCCAGGGCGGCCTAAGCCTCTGCCCGGGCCCCTGACCCAGGGGAGGAAGGGGCTCCTGCCCTCCCAGTCCTTCCACTCCTCCTCGTGGACTGAGGCAGCAGCCCCGGGGAGGAGGCCATGCGTCTGCAGAGCCCATAGGGCTCAGACCCTCTGCACCAGCACTTCCCAGTTGCTCCCTGCCAGGCAGGA
Source organism: Neotragus moschatus (assembly GCA_006410615.1). NCBI lineage: Eukaryota > Metazoa > Chordata > Mammalia > Artiodactyla > Bovidae > Neotragus > Neotragus moschatus. The sequence continues at coordinate 3,356,938 of SJYA01002443.1, forward strand.
AGGCCAGGGTGTGGTGCACCCACTCTGGGTCCCTGGGAAGGAGACCGGGTCTGAAGCCCCACTCGGTGGTTCGGCTGCCCAGGAACACGGGTGGGGGCCTCAACCCAAGCAGCCCGCTGACACGGCGATGACTGTGTGCCGCCCACATGCCCCCCTCTCCTGCCCTGCCTGGGACACCAGCCAGCTTAGCCTCAACACCAGGGGTCCCGGGAGGCTCTGCCCCGGCACAGGCTGTCGCTCCGCTGCCAGGCACTGTGGATGAGGCTCAGGGCATCCTCGAACTTCTTCTTGGAGGCTTCCTGGATGGCCTGGTGGGGGAGGTCCACCTGTGTGGGGTGTGGCAGGAATCTGAGGGCTGCGCCAAGAGCTCTCAGGGAGCCGAGGGGTCCCTCCGCACCAGGTATAACCTTGCCCTGGAACTATGTCTGTGCTGCTGAGAAACGAGGGCTCCAGCCCACCGGGTGATGCTCCCTGAGCTTCCTCCTTCCAGGGGTGCACCAGCTCTTGGGGGTGGGGGCTGGGGGTGGCACCAGGAGGCAGGCTCTGTGCCTGGGAGTCTCCCTGTGGAAGTGCGCTCTGCCCAAGGTGGGCCCAAAACTGCTGAGGGGCAGCATAGCACGTGCTCATACCAGGATCTGTCCCGGAGTTCGATGAGGCCCCCTCAGCCTGGCTCTGAGCTCTATGCCCCCACCATCTGAGCGCAGCTCTAGCCCCACTATAAGCCCTTAAATCCTGCTTTTTGATGGGGACTGAGAGGGTCAAGAATGGCGTTTCCTGGGCTCGATGCTCAGCTTTAGCCTCAGCTCCCCAGGGAGTTAGCGTCCTGTCCCTTTGGTCCCACAGACATCTATCCTGGAGCTCCTAGTTCAGTGATTCCCTGGGCCTTGACACCTGCCTTGGTCTGTGCCATGCAGGGCTCCTTTCCCCAGGGAAGGACTCCCTTCTGCAGGGCTCTGGCAGCTGGGTACCTGGTAGATGGTTTTCCACCCCGAATTCAATGCAGATAGGAATCGGTCCAGTTCAGGTGTGCAGCTCAGGTAGACGATCCAGGGTGGGAGGGGCTGTGCGCTGTCCTGGGAGAACTCCTGGGCAGAGCAGGGGCCCCAGGTGAGCAGACCCAGCACTCCTGTGGCAGGGCCTGCCTCCATCGCCTGGCCCCTCACCCGGCTCACCAAGAGGCAGTACTCCTTGCCCGGTTCAGTGGACACAGCACTGATGTCGGCCAGCTTGGCAGTACCCAGGGAGCGGAAGAAGCTGGTCTGGCAATCCTCGTGGCACGTGAAGAGGCGGTCATCGGTGATTACCAGGCAGCAAGGGATGCAAGGGCTGGGAGCTACCCCCTGGGGGATGACCTGGGGGGCATGGGTGGGGGAAGGGAGGGGCAAGCTGGAGCTCTCCAGGGCTGGTCTGCACCAGGACACCCTGTTTCAGGAGCCAGCCAGCCCCCCAGAGATCAAGCAAGCTCCGCCCACCTCAGGAGTACAGGGGCTGGCCCAGTGATGGTGGGAGCATCAGGTCACGGGTGGCCCTAAGCTCCAGGGTAGACTCTTGGGCTGGTCCTTGGAGGTCCTGACTGGCCCTTGGGGGCTGCTCTGTGCTGCGTCTGGGTGTGGGAAGGGCTTCCAGGGGCCTGGGCTGGGGGCAGGGAGCAGGTGCTCACCCCCTTGGACACGGCCTGGCACAGGTGCTGCATCCAGTCGGCCATCTCAGCCTCACTGTCAGCGCTCAGCTCTAGGCAGGGCCGGTCGGCGAGTACGACCTGGAAGGCGTGGGGCCGGTCCGTGGTGTTGGATCTCCGACAGCCACCGCACTGCTCCCCCCTGGGCCAGAGAAGGGTGAGATGGTCGAGGAGGCAGGGGTGGCACAGGGGAGCTCCTGGGGCTGCCCCAGAGTCTGGAGGGCTGGAGGACACCAGAGGGTGGCCCAGACCCCACAGCTGGGCAGCCCCGCCCCCACCTCTTTTCTGTGTAACACCTTTAATCTCCAGGATTACCAAAGTCCTTCTGCATACTGAACAGGGCCAGGTGAGGGGTGGAGAATTGGCTCTCAGCCCCGCCCCCTCAGGATCAGCACATGTTGCCCCTCGTGGGCCTGATGCTCCCTCCAGGTGTATGTGTGTCCAACTCCCCCTTAGGTCAGGCACTTTCCAGGGAAAGGACTGCCTCCTCATCAGACTGGATCCTTTCCAGGCAGGGAACTCCTTTTGCTTCCCCCAGGTTCCCCCAGAGCTCAGCGGACCCAAAGGCACTGAGTGATGGTGGGACTGAGTTGAGCCCCAGGCCCAGCTAGACCTTGACCTTCGGCAGCAACACAGGCCCCAATACCTGCCCAGCAACCCCAATGCCCAGGACACTCACCCCATGTTCACCGAGAGCAGGGGCGTCACATCGGTGCGGTCAGGATATTGGTAGAGGATCCCATTGCTGCAGGGGCACAACGGGGCAAGGGTGAGTCTGGGCTGGGATCTGGGAGCCTGCAGAGCCTACATCCTGGGAATCCTTGCAAACTGGGGCTTGAAACCCAGAGGCCAAGGAGGCCGGGGGGCTGGGAGGTGGAAAAACTACAGAGGTGCCACAGGGAACGTGTACCCCCAAACCTGGCACAGCAGCCCTAGTCTGCACCTGAGATGTCCTGGGCTTCCTTGGGCCCTATGTGGCTGACACCACAGAGAAGTTCTAGGTTCCCCGTGGGAAGGAGGGTGCTGTCCCCCACCCAAACCTCCAGGCCAGAGCTCTCACCTGAGCACCACGAAGCAGGTCTTCCAGTGTTCCTTGCCCAGGTAGGAGGTGCCTGCCTTGTAGTGCAGCATGCCTTCTTTGGTGATGGTGCTCTCGGGGGGTGAGCAGTGGCAGGGGATGGGGCCCAGGAACTCGTCCTGGGGGTCCTCCCAGTGCACAAGCCCATAGAAACGCACAGTAACAGCGGTCGCCTGGGGAGGGAGGGGGCAGGGGACGGAGCGGTGAGGTTGGGGTCGGAAGCAGGAATGGCCATTGTCAGGGTGAGGACACTCTTCAGCTGGGGCGGCAGCTAGGCTGGGGAGGGGAGAGCCTGCCGCAGGCGGATGGTGGAGAAACACGGAAGCCCGCTGTCTGCACCTCGTGGCCCTGATGCCGGGGCTCGTACCTCGGGGACAACAGCCTCTCCTCCCCAGGCTCTTACCTCACACTTAGATTCCTGGGCCACAAATTTGGCCAGAGCCAGCTTCTCCATGGTGGCATCGGTCAGGATGCTGGGGTAGGGGGGTTCCCGACAGCCCTTGATCATGGCTGACTTCAAAGAAGCCAAGAAGAACCTGTGTGGGGAGTGGGGTCTGCTGTCAGAGGCCTGGGGACCCCACCCCTCACAGAGACAGGGCTTAGTCCTGAGGACGTCTGACCTGAAGGGGTCACAGGGTTTGAGGGGAGGGAGCCATCTGGAACCAGAACTAAGGTGGCGGGTGGGGCAGTGAGGTGACAGCCGTCCATGGTCATCAAACGGTGGTCTGGGAAACCTAACCCTTCACGATGGCCAAAGGATCTTGGGTCTTGACCACAAGGGAAGCCCAGATGAGGTGACGCGGCAGGACTAAGATGAAGACCCGACCTCAGGACAGACAGTTTTCATACGGAAGCACGTGGGGCAGGAGTGGTCCCGAGGTCCCAAAGCAGGGGCGGTGCTTTCTGTCCTGTGGGGGTGATTCTGCCTCTTTTCCTCTCTGGGGGCCACTGAGGGTCTGAGGTCACCAGTCGGTCACTGTGTCTGTCACCCCCCTGCTTCTCTGCTTGGACCGCAGTCTCCAAACGACACTCCTCTCTGCTTTCTACTTCATAGCCCACTTCCCACTCTCCACCCCGGGGTGTGGCCAGGCCAGTAGCACATGCTCTGTCCCCTGGCCGGCGGAAGGGGCGTGTCACTCACTCGGCCAGGGCCACGTCTGCTGTGTCCAGCAGAAACTGCTTCCTGCGGTTGGTGCACACCAGCTTCACCGTCTGTTGGTCGAGGCCCACCTGCCAGAAACCACACCCTCACATGCACATGGAGCTTGGCCGCAGCTGCCACAGGGGCAGCCATGGCCACATAGAGGGCGGGCTGGGGAGGGAAGAAGCACAGACTGGAGTCACCATGAAGTGGGAAGGGATGGTCGGATGTACAGAGGAGAAAGAGGGACCCTTGGTCTTGGTTCCTATCCTCGGCATCCCAGGGGTAGATGAGAGCTGGCACCCACCCTGGGACTAAGGCCAGTGGTCAGCCTTGCTCTGCAGCTCTGAGGCTGGGTGGCCCACGGAGCGCTAGAGACAGTACACACCAGCCGCGGGGCCCAAACTCACCGACACATAGTCGAGCTCATTGTAAGAAACAGCCTCTTCCACCAAGTATGGCTTCTCTGTGGCCCCTGAGAGAGGAGACCCCAGTGCTTGTTACCCCTGGGGGCCTCTCTGCCCTCCCCCCGCCCCATTTCCTAAGACCTTTTCTCAGTGAGGACCTGCCCTCGCCCTGCAGTCTGAAATGATGGGGTAGGAGAATGACATGGGGTACTCATGGAGGGGCCCCCAGGATCATGTCCTGGGATACTGACAGCCCCTTCCCAGCTGTGCATGTTCATCACCACGTGCAGCAGAGAGATAACGCAGGGGCAGCGGGGAGGGGGGTAGAGGGCTGGGAGGCGAGAGGGTTTTGGTGGGGGGTGGCAGGTGCAGGAAATGAGGAAGCAGTCTCATCCTCCACGTGCCCTGGCCCAGCCCAGGGGCGGCAGGCACCTTTCCGGAGCAGGTAGACATAGCAGTCTGTGAGCAGCACATACAGCAGCTGCAGGTTGCCCTCCATGTGCCCGGTGCTCATCCGGATCATCTGAGGGGCCGGAGCAGAGAGGTCAGACCCCCAGGCGCACATCCCGCCCTGGACAGCCCGCGCCCCATTCTGAGCAGGTGCGGGGCCCATCCGGCCGTGCCCTCCCTGTGTGGCTCTCGCTCATCCTTGGGACCCTGGGACTTACTCTGAAGAGCTGCTCTTCGTTTTCTCGAAACACATGGATCATCAGCAGGAGCAGGTGGTTGTTGTCTACTCTGTGAGGGGACAAGTGTCGGGAGGACGAGGGGCCAGATAGAGCAGTGGCCGGGAGAGGCCACCCAGGCGCAGGGAGACGACGCGCGCAGGGAGACCACAAGCGCAGAGAGGTTAGGCGACACCAGAGGGCCACACCCCTCCCGACCTCCCAGCCCAGGCTAGGTCTTCCAGGAGCTGTGCTGGGCCTATTTGGAGGACAGACGCCCAGCGTGCCCTGACTGAGAGGCGTAGCTCACACGTGTGGCACAGACAGATTGGCTCACCTGAACTCTGCCGAGTGGGTCATCTCAGAAGGGCTCCCCTGGCCCTCCTCCACCCCGGAGTCCTCGGCGCTGCTCAGACAGGGGCTGGGCTGGTCTCCCTTGTGTCTGCAAAGAGTCTCTTGGGTCCCAGGCTCTGGCTCCAGCCCCTCACCGACCTGGGGCAGCCGGGTGTCCAGTCCCTGGGCCTCTGGCTTCTGCGCCTCCCCTGGGGTGTCCTCTAAGGGCCGAGGCGTCAGTCCTGGTCCTCCTCCTGCCCGCGCCTCTTCTTGGCCAGCAGCCGCAGGGCCACCAGGAACATGCAGCGGTTGGCCAGGCCCTGCAGGGTCATGGTGGCTGCCACCTGATGTAACAGTACTTGGACTCTCGACGGTAAAGCGGTAGAAGTCCATCGGGGCTGGAAGCCCCTCACTAAAGTCGCAAAATGGCGGCCTCTCCGGGGCATCCCCGGGAGAGCTGGTCCGAAAGGACTGATCCGGAGGCTCGACATGGGAGCGCCAGGTGGCCGGGTCCAGCTGCCCGTTGAGCTGGTCGATGACCTTACTCAGGGGCTGCCCCACGCGCTCCATGGAGGTGTCCTTCATCTCGGGGATAAGCAGGCCCACCTGGCCAGGCTCTGAGCGCTCACTGCCCTCCACTGTGCTGCCAGGTCCCTCTCCGTCCTGGGGCGGGGAGGCCAGGGTGGTGTCTGGGGAGCCCCGCCCAGGGCCTGGGCTGCTGACCATGGTGTTGCCATTGCCCTGCTGGGCACACGTGTGCTGAGTGGAGGCTGGGTGGAGTGGACTTGCTTCCTCATCTGATCTGGGCTTCTTCTTCTTGCCAGTTTTCTTCTTCTTGGTGACCCTGGATGATAGTGATTGGGAGAGGTTTAAAGCTGAGCAACAGGTACTGAGGGCAACGAGGTGGGCTGGGTCAGAACAGGTGAACCTGGGCAAGGAGCTCAGGGAGTCAGAGCTTCCGGAGTCCTGGGCAGCAATAGACATGGGACCCTGGGCCAGGGGCCAACAGCAGCTCAGGCACCGAGTACCTCCCGCTGCTGGCAGAGGCAGGGCCAGCATGAGGAAGGCACAGGGGAACCCCTGGGTGGGTCCTGTGAGTTCTAGCTGGTAGCACACTGGGCTAGCTGTGCTCTCAGGAATGGAAACAGGCCACGGCTGGTCAGACCAGTGACCCTTCTACTCAGCCTCCCCACAGGAGGTGGGCAGTGGACCCTGAGCTGACCTCACTTTACATTAGGTATTGTAATGGATAATTCAAAAGACTCAAAATCTTTTGAGCTCAAATTCCTGGCTCTGTGGTTCTGAGTTGGCTGGAGTGGACCTGGCTAAGCAACTCTAGGTCTGAACCTCTCTAGCTGCTCTGGATTTGAACCAGCCTTTGGGAGTGGGACTCCTGGCTCCAAACACTGGGGAGCAATTCCTCTCGCCTTGGGCCAGGAACCCTCTTATTCAGGTGGAGAGACTCAAGAGCAGGAGCCTGAGGAGGTCAGGGAGCCGAGGAGGCTGTTAGTTAAGTTTCCAACCTTGTCATCCACCTCCTCCTCCCTTCTACGTCCCTGTCAATGTGATGAAGATGCTCTTCTTTCAGTGAGCCATGCTCAACTAGAATTGGTACAAATTTCAGAACTTGTGCATTAATGTCCAAGAACTTCCTTGGAAAGAAGTCAAGGCTGAAGGTGCTTCCTGGATGGACTGGACAAATGCCCCCGGCAGCCTGGGCCTGGCCCTGGAAGCCATCCGTGTTTTTGCCTGTGCCACCCATCTTCTAGGCTCGGGCCCTCTTTTTCCTCTTAATCAAAGAACTACTGAACAGGGGAGGGGTACCCGGTCTCCAGGAAGAGGGCCAAATGTCCTCGGGGTGAAAGGGGGTGCGTCCTAGTCTGTGTGGACTAAAAAGCGATGCTAGGAGTGGCCAGGAGGGACACCAGGACGTTCACCCAGTTTCTCGGGCCCCTGCTGACCTGATGACCTCGAGCTCTGTGCAGGTGTCCGGTAGGTCTGGGGTGTGGGACTCCCCCTTCTCCTGAGAGCTTGTGTGCACAGGGGTGGTGTCGGAGGAGGATATAGTCTCGGCCTGGTCCTCATTGAAGGGGTTGTGGCGCTGGGTGGGACTCTTAGTGGAAGCCTTGCTGCTGGTTGGGTCTGAGGTGGTGGACCGGGGGCCGCTGACAGTGTCTGTGAGGTCTCCGTCTGGGAGAACAGGAAACACGAGACAGCCCTTCAGACACCAGCTGGGGACCCCAGGCCCCCAAAGCATGCCTTATCTCGGGAGGGAGGCAGGCGAGTTCTTCCCAGAGCATTCTGACCGGGGTGGCCCCGTTTCAGGAGTGGAAGCCTCCTGCCAGCGGGACATGGGATTTGTGCTTCAAGAGCAACTTGAAGGAATGCCATTGCCACCCCGTCTGAGTCCCCCCACCCTGCCCAGAGCTCTCAACAATTTGGCCGAGTTTGAGTCAAGAGCCTCAAGGTTAAGCAGGCTCCAGGTTTAAGCCCTGTGGGGGTGGTGACCTTGATGGCTCAGAAGATGGGCAGCATGCCTCGCAGGCTAGCTAACATGCGCTTCCATCAGCGCAGCACGCCCTTGACAGGACTGAGATACCCAAAGTCCTCTGAAGGGACCCCCACGGTGGCAGACACAGAAGGACAANACTATTTGAGTTTAATTAAATTTAAAATCAAACAAAAGTAAAAATGCAGTTCTTTAGTTGCACTAGCCCCATTTCAAATGCTCAATAACCACACATGGCTAGTGACTACTATATTGGACAGTGCAGATGCAGAACATTCCTTTATTGCAGAAAGGTCTATTGGTTTAGGGGATCAAATGATATAAAGCATGAAAAGGCTTAGCATGGACCTTGGTAAGCGAAAAATGCTCAATAAGCATTAGCCAAGATTATTAAGAACAGTGAAACCACGGTGACAGTTCATGCAGCATGATTTACAGTCGCCAAGTTACAGAAGCAACCTCAGTGTCCATCAACAGACGAATGGATAAAGAAGTGGAATATATACAATGGAATGTTACTCAGCCACAAAACAAAACAAACAAACATAAGGAAACAGAGACTCATGGCTGCCGAGAACAGCCATGGTGATTCCTGGGGTGGGGTTGGGGGATCAAGAGTTACAAACTTTCAGTTATAAAATAATTCACGGGTAGGGGACAGAGTCAATATTATAATAGTTTTGTATGGTGACAATGTGGTGATCGTTTTATAGTGAATAAAAATACTGAATCACTATATTGTACACCTGAAACAAATATAGTAAGTTAATTATACTCCAAATAAATAAATGGAAGGAATATTACATATTCTTAGTTACACCAGTGACACAGAACTTAGCCAAACATAAGTTCAGGGTCAAAGAAGACTCAGTGATGCTCTCTGCTCTCAAGAACTAGTATTCCTAGCTCACTAGCAGGTGGTTCCAAAGCCTATCCTTTAACCACTCTTTTACAGCAGGTTGACAAAACATTTCCATCATCTCAGCGGACAAGGAGGTCTTCAATCAATGCGACAACCCAGTACAGTTCTTGAGAGGGAACAGGAGGGAGGATGGGGATGTCTCTGAGTCAGTGATGAAAGAATTTTAGGAACTCGCTAACAGCTTGAGCTCATACCTTGGAAGCTGTTCAGAAAGTGCCACATCAAGGTGAACACTAAGGTCTCCTCCCCTGCCACCCCTGCCCTGGCCATAGAGCGGCAGCTGCCAGGAGCTACTCATGGCACCAGGAAGGCCACAGGCTCTCAAAGTGGGGGGAGAGCAAATATCGAAGCCTCATTCGAGGGCCCCTGAGCAAGAAAATCAGTGAAATGGGGCTAATGAACACAACGCTGCCTGGATGCACGACTGCCGAATCGCATTCAAAATTACTCCTTAGTTAGACACGAAACCTGCTGGAGCAGCTACCACTGGCTGTATTTAGGGCCATCATTTAAAAAAAAATTACTTATTTGCTGCATCGGGTCTCAGTTGTGGCACATGGAGTCTTCTTTTCGTCTATGTGGAATCTTTTGTTGTGGCACAGACTCTGTAGCTGCGGCATGTGGGATCAATAGTTGCAGCGCACGGGCTTAGTTGCTCTGTGGCATGTGGGATCTTAGTTTCCCAAACAGGGATCAAACCCACGTCCCCCATGTTGCAAGGTGGATTCTCAGCCACTGGACCACCAGGGAAGTTCCTAGAGCCATCATTTATGGAAGGGTTGTTATGTGCACTATGAAGGTGGCGGACAACCTGGACTTAAGTGTGGGCTCTGCTGCACATTCATTGTGTGACCTTGGGCAAGGGACTTAACCTCTCTAAACTGTTTCCTTTCTCTCAGCTATATGGGATCTTAATTTCCCGACCAGGGATGGAACCCATGCCCCCTGCACTGGGAACAAAGGGTCTTAACCACTGGATTGCCAGGGAAGTCCCTAAACTCAGTTTCCTGATCTACAAAAACATAGGTTGTATGAGGGTTCAGATGATACCTTAATTGTATTTATCAAAGTGCACAATGCCTTGAAAGCAATTAATAAATGTTAGCAGCTATGATGACATACTCTACAAACACTACTTAACTTTACCATCACAGCAACCCTATAAAGTAGGTCACAGAGCTAGTCAGTGGCAGAGGCAGATTTTATTTATTTTTCTTGGTGCCGAAACCCGGCATCAGAGGCAGATTTTAAATCCAAGTCTTTTCATCCAGCCTAGCTTCAAGATCGCCAAGCGAATGGTGCATATAAAACATTACATGCTGTTCTAGTATGTTGTAGGAGAACCCGAGAAAGCGAAATGCAGTCCTCTCCTTTCTTTAAGTCACAAGCAGTAAAAAGTCCATGGTGCATATAAGTGCCGTATCTTCTGCAGCTCTGCTTTTTGGAAGATGGATGGAAGAGGAAAAGGCTGCTGTGGCTCCTTTAAAAAGCCCACATACTCTTGCCATCCTTTTGCTCCACATGGGCATCTTCCCAGTAGTGAGGAAGTGGATGGTCTGGTTAAACAAGCCAGAGCTTCTCCAGGAGGAGCCTTCCCCACTTCTGGGAAAAAATTCATCCTGCCCATCAGATTGTCGAGTACTTCTTTTATGCCCATGAAAATTTGGGGAAAAGGCCAAAAATTTCAGAATCAGTAGGAGTCTAGAGCAGGGGTCCACAAGCTATGGCCAGTGGGTCTGCCTATTTTTGCAAATAAAGTTTTATTAAAATGGCCACACCCATGTGTTTTGCATTATCTACAGCTGCTTTGGCGCTATGAGGGCCCAACTAAGTGGATGCGACAGAGGCTGTATGGCCCGCAGAACCTGAAATATCTACAGAAAAAGTCTCTTTACAGAAAGTCTCCCGACCTCTGGTCTAGAGCCTCAAGCAGAGGTGACAAGGAAGGCACACCTGTCACAGACTGGATCAGGAGGTGTCTCTTGCCCAATGCTCAGTTTAGCAGGAGCCAGAAGGGGAGGCTTGAGCCTTGAAGATTCAAATGTTTCAACAAAGACTTATTGAGCACCCACCACGTATATGCCAGATGCTATTCTTTCTTTGGCTGTGCATGTGGCTTGTGGGATCTTAGTTCCCCGACCAGGGGTTGAACCTGGGCCCTCAGCGGTGAGAGTTTGGAGTCTTAACCACTGGACCTCTGGGTATTTTCCATCAAATGCTATTCTTATACAGAAGTCTTTCCCCTTGTATAATGTAAATAATTTCAAATACATAATATAGTGCCAAGGATTAATAATGCCATAAGAAACAAAGCAGGGATTAGGACTCTGCTATAAATATGGGGTCTCACTGAGGAAATGACAACAGAGGTAACTAGGAGAAGAGTACTCTAGTTAGAAGAACAGCAGGTGCAAAGGTCCTGAGGCAGGGGCAACAGTAAAGAGACTGGTATGGCAACGATGTGAGTGATAATGAGATTAGAGAACAGCCAAGGGCCACAGCACGTGCAGCCATACAGGCTGTTGTAAAAGAATTTGCATTTCATTCCTAGTTTGATGGGAAATTATTGAAAACAGGGAAAGGTATACAATATAATTCAATATACAAAGCTGCTCTAGCATCTATATGGTGTCTATATAAACTGTGGAAGGCCACAGTGGAGGCAGACAGACTGGCTGAGAGGCTATCCCAGTGTAGATGGATAAGCTGGGAGCTGGCTGTAGTGGATGTGATAAAGGGTTGGATTTAACATCTATTCTGCAGGTGGTGCCCTGGGGACTTACTGATAGATTAGATGTGGGGTAGGGGAGAAAAAAAAATGCCAAGGATGATTCTAAAGTTTTTGGTCTGAGTAACTCAATGGCAGTGCCATTTCCAGATCGGGTGGAACTCTACATTGGCCACGATAAGTTTCAAATATCGATGTGTTGGGTTGAGGGGGGGTGGGTCGGTATTCTCTGGTGGTCCAGTATTAAGAATCTGCCTTGCAATACAGGGAACACAGGTTTGACCCCTGCTCCAGCAAGATCCCACATGCTGAGGGGTAACTAAGTCTGTGCAACTACTCACAACTACTGAGCCTGTATTCTAGAGCCTGCGGGCTGCAGCTACTGAAGCTTGCACACCCCAGAGCCTGTGCTCTGAAATAACAGAAGCCACCGCAACAGGAAGCCTGCACATTGTAACTAGAGAGTAGTCCTTGCTCGCCCCAACTGGAGAAACCTCGCATGCAGCACAACCAGAAAAGAAAATTAATTAATTAATAAAATAAAAAGATACCTATTAGGTATCTAAGCGGAGATGTCAAGGAGACAGTTGTATAAGTGGGTCTGGAGTTCAGAAAGAGGTCATTACTTGCCATCAGTCTTTGGATGGTATTTAAAGCTGTGGAATTGGATGAGATCATCTTGGGAATGAAGAAAGAGGAGCATCTGAGCATGGAGCCAGGGCGCTCCCCTGTCGAACCAGGGGCCCTCCCCAATCTGCACAACAGGCTCAGTGGGGAACTGGAGGAAAAGAACAAGGCAAAGGCGCCCCCCACCCAGATCAACCAGAGCAGAAACTCTGGGGGCGGGGCCCTAGAGCCAGCAATTCTTTTTAATACTCTCCAGACAATCCTAAGGCCCAGCCAGGGTGGAGGATCACTGCTTTAGACTGCGAAGGCACAGCCAGCAAGGCAGGTGGGAAGTCTGGACAGTGTGTACCCCAGAAGCCAAGTGAAGACAGTTTGCAAAGGGAGGGAGTGATCAGTCCATCAGGTCATGTTCCCACATAAAGGGAGGGGCACGAACCTTGAGGAAAAGAAACAGGGGTGAAGAGGTAGAGGCAAAAGCCTGGGAGGGGTCCACCAGGGAGAGTCAGAGCTTTTTTGGATTCTGCTTCAAGCAAATGAGGTTTTTGTAAATTGACATCGATGGGGCAACTGGACCTTGAAAACAGGACGTACGATGACATGGAGGAAAAACTGAAGAGAAAAAAGAAGAGGAAGAAGAAGGAAGCAAAAAGAGGAGAGAGCAATACAGAAACCTGTTGACCAGCTTTACCAACAGGATGGCCGGAAAATGGGGTGGAGTAAAGGGGCCAAGTCCTTGAACAGGAAAGACAGGGTGGGGTCCACAGCCCAGGGCAGGGGTGGCCACAGATGGGGGCCCAGGTGGGCTGGTGAGCTTGATGGTGGGAGGAGGGAAAGCTTCCCATGAGAAGAAAAGTTATAAAAATAAGTGAGGTCCTCTGAGAATGAAGAGAGAAACAGTAATATTTAAAAGTGACTGTTGTTTTTAAAGCCATGGTTTCTTCAGAGTCCTTGAACTTAGGCCTCATCTCCAACTCCTGCTCCCAGACCACACCCAGACTGGCTAGGCTGCTCTGGGTCCTCCTGGTGTGCTCAGGCACCCAGGCCGCGAAGAGTCAGGCTTAGCCCACCCCAGACCCTCATGGTGGGGGGGGGGGGCCGGCGCTCCCTGCGGAGCACTCTGGGATGACGACGGGCAATCACGAGACGTGGCCAAGGGGACGTGGGGGTGGTGCGCTCCTGCAAGCCAAGAATTGCCTGACTCAGAGCATTTTAATTAGGGTCAGTCCCACTCTCTGCTCCGAGCTGAAACAGGCTGGCCCTCTCGGCCTTGCCTCTCTCATAGATGCATAGCCATGAAATGATTTTTAGTTTTATGGGGTTTTTTTTGTATCAAGAAATCCTTCCAGAATTGGTCCCTGATAGCTAACTTAAGGGCAACTCTGACAGGTTAAAAACAGCCTGAAGAAAATGAGCTGGTTACAGTTGTCCTCCCATCTTTCTCCCTGGTCAGTCAAGACCAAAGAGGCTGTGATGCTGCCCAGCAAACAGACAGGGAATCTGGAATTTCGCTCGGCTGGCTACTCACAGGCTGCACAGGGTGGAGGGGGCAGAGGGGCATGGGGGAATCCCATTCCCATATTTCTGAGCAGGATAAAATCCCTGCTCCAGTAAAGCTAGGAGAGTCTGCGAGCCTGGAGAGACCCAGGGCTGACGACATGTTCATGTGAACTGCCCAGCCACTTTGGGGCTCCATCCTCGCTCAGCACACACAGACCTCGAACGCAGGAGTCCCTCCTGCTGCCCAGGGAGGAGGTCACCAGGTAACAGCAGCCACCCTAGTGGCTCCGTGGAGACCAAATGTATTTAGACGACAGTGTTTAGAGCAGCCTCCTCAGTTCAGGTCTAGGAAGTAGAAATCCAAAAGCAGAAGAGAACCCAACTGAAGGGCGGGTGGGCAGCTACCTGACCTCAGAGCACCTTTTACCTATTAAGCCGATGGCGGCCCTGGCCACACGAGCTCAACCCAGACTCAGAGCCACCAAGAACTACAGGACCTCCTGGGACACTTCATCTCTGGGGCTGCCTCTGTCAGGTTGCAGGTGCGCTGAAGGCGACGGATGAGGCCTGCAGGGAGTGAGAGGCCTCTGCCTGCCTTGCCTTTGGGATTCTAGCCACTGAGAGTCTTCTGCTGGGTCAAACCATGCCTGTGGCTCTTGGGAACACTTGCTCTTCTTTCCAAGGCAGACACTTCGAGGACAGGCAGACATCAGGCTGTGTGATACCATCTATTACCTTTGGGGTCCCAGGGAGAGGGACCCTAAGAAGGCTCGTCCTTGGCAGAGATGGCAAGAGAAGTGTTGATGTGGCCACCCACCCTGATTCCACACCAGCAGTTTGCACTGGCTTCAGATACTGCCTCTCATGGATCTGAAGAGACGGCCAGGGCTTATCATCCACCTTCTCAAAAATAAATAGAAATAAATAAATACGGCAGGCAGGCTAGAGTCTTCTAAGTCTTAGCAAAGCTTCTTAAGAATAATAATGCCTGCTTTACATGATCCAAGGAATGAGAGGCTATTGCCAACAGCATTTCTGGAAAGATGCTCCACTGGAATTGAAGGCAAGTCTGAGTGCAGGTCAAGATGAAGAAGTTTGGAATCTAAGGGTGGAAGAGAGCGAGAAGCCACGTGGCTGCTGCCAGCTCCTGCCCCCATTGCAGCGGGATGTGGTGGCTCCACGGCAGCGGTACCAGGATGGAGCAGAATCGTGTGTGCTGCGTGCTCTTTCAGGCCGCTGGCTGACTTCCAGGTCTCTGGTGTTTGCCCAGGGACCTCTTGGGGGGAGGGGGGCCTCATGGCATCTTCCTCTCCTGGAGCCTCTCATTCAGGGGGATGTGGGGGAAGTTACAGTGAGTGAGGAAGAGGGTCTCAGTGATGGAATTTTACTGAATGAGCTGAAAGTCAGAGAAATAACCACTTAGCCAGAACCCTCATCTCCTGGGCAGGGAGGCTGGGGTCCAGAGAGGTAAGGACAGGCTCTGAGCTCTTGCTTTGCCTAGCGGTCCTCTTGCTTCACTGCAGCGTCCTGGTCGGGTGTGCTCGGACACCACAGAAGGAGCTATTACTGGAGCCCCTTCTGCTCCCATTTCCTCAGGGATAATGCAGAGGTCAGGGGCACCTGCTGCCACCATCTGGAAAGTGCTCATCCCAGTGTCTTACTGAGGAGGGCAGAGCCACTCGCAGGGCTCTGTGGAATGGGAGCTGGGGGGACAATGTCAGGAATGTCCCAGCTGCTTCCTTCCTAGACAGCATGAGAATAAGGTCAACAGGGGCCAAGGCCCACTGGTGCCCACTGCCCACCAATCCTGGGCAGCCACAATGACTTGAACTCATTGTCCTCACCTGAGATCCAACCCTACCTTAGCCTGAAAATAGCTCATTTCCAAATGACAATCAATTATAGTAGGCTGTTAACCCGGACATCATCAAGAACCAATCAGAAAGCCTGGGATTCAGAAATGACTGGCCTCGCTTCTCAGTGGGCATGAAAACCTGGTTCTGCAGTCAACGGCCCTTCCCGGGAAAGGCTTGTGGCATCGTAGGACTGACTGGCACCCCCCACTTGTAGGGCTACATAAAGGGTATGCTGTTTGTTTACCACAGGCCTGCATTGTTCCTGAAGCAAGTTGGGTGAAATCAATGCTTCTTAACCATTCAATTACCACTAAATATACCTAATTATACAACTTTCTTTCCCACCTCCTAAATCACTGCTTATTAGCCCCTCTGCCGGAGTAGGCAGGCTCTCTGCTTTACTGGCAGGTCTGTTCAAAGACATGCAGGGAAAAAGCACAGGTAGTTGGGGAGCTTCCTTGGTGGTCCAGTGGTAAAGAATCTGCCTGCCTCACAGGTCTGACCCCTGATCTGGGAAGATCCCACATGCTGCAGAGCAACAAAGCCCGTGCGACACAAGAGAAGCCACCACAATGAGAAGCCCAAGCACTGCAACGAGGGAAAAGCCTGTGCAGCAGTGAAGACCCAGTACAGCCAAAAAGAAATAATGAACAAAATTATTTTTTAAAAAAGCAGGTACTTGGAAATTCCCTGGTGGTCCAGTAGTTGGGACTCTGTGCCCCCACTGCAGGGGGCCTGCGTTTGATCTCTGGTTGGGGAACTAGGATCCCATAAGCCACACAGCATGGCCAAAAAAACAGGTATTTGAATTATACATGGATTTCATTTTTTGTACTTTCTCTGGGGTGTTAAGGGCTTCCCTGGTAGCTCAGATGGTAAAGAATCCACCTGCAATGCGGGAGACCTGGGTTCAATCCCTGGGTTGGGAAGATCCCCTGGAGAAGGGAATGGCTGCCCATTCCAGTATTCTGGCCTAGAGAATTCCATGGACTGTATAGTCCATAGGGTGGCAAAGAGTCAGACTTGACTGAGCGACTTTCACTTTCAGGATTAATGCTAAAGAATTAATGCTTTTGAACTGTGGTCTTGGAGAAGACTCTTGAGAGCCTCTTGGACTGCAAGGAGATCAAACCAGTCCATCCTAAAGGAAATCTATCCTAAATATGCATTGGAAGGACTGATGCTGAAGCTGAAGCTCCAATCCTTTGGCCACCTGATGCGAAGAGCTGACTCACTGGAAAAGACCCCGATGCTGGGAAAGATTAAAAGCAGGAGGAGAAGGGGACAACAGAGGATGAGATGGTTAGATGGCATCTCTGACTCGATGGACAAGAGTTTGAGCAAGTTCCAGGACTTAGTGATGGACAGGGAAGCCTGGCATGCTGCAGTCCATGGGATCACAAAGAGTTGGACACGACAGTGACTGAACTGAACTGGGGTGTTGGAACAATGACAGCAGTTGGGAACTGGCCTAGTTGGGCACAGATCTCTTGGATAATTTGACAGAATATGTTTCCAGATGCAGTTAAATGCTTCTCTATGCTGGCAAGGGAGTGTCCCTGGGTACCCTGCGTGTTCTGCCTCTGAACTCAGCACAGGGTTGACCCTGATGGAGGGCCCAAGGCCCCTCTTTAGAGTGGAGAGGAAGATGCAAGAGGCCCTCCCAAGAGGTTCCTGGGGAAACACCAGAGACCTGGAAGCCAACCAGGGGCCTGAAAGGACACTTGGCATGCAGGATTCTCCGCCATCCATGTGCCGCTGCGCTGGAGGCAGAAGCTAGTGGGGACCCTGCTGTTTTCTGAGCGCTCACATTCAGGGTTGTGCGTGGCACCAGTGGGAGGAGGAAGGGAGTTTTTCAAAGCCTTGTTTTCAAAGCCTGGGAGCCTTGGCTGGCTCTGGGTTCATCTTTCACTTCCCCTTTCCCCTGCTGTACCTGTAATATGGCCTCAGCCGTACTTCCCCCACCCAGGCAGCCAGATTGCTGCTGAGGAAAATGGCCATCAAGTCACCATCTAAACCACGACTTAGATTGGGAGGACACTCCTGCCTCTTCCTAAGGTCTGTGTGATACAGTCAGAGACTTTATTTATTATCATTTAAAAAAATAATTCTAGTTATTTATTTATGGCTGCGCTGGGTCTTCATTGCTGTGTGTAGGCTTTCTCTAGTTGTGGCCAGCAGGGGCTATTCTGTACTTGCGGCACACGGGCTTCTCATCACTGTGGCGCCTCTTGCTCTAGGGCACTGGGGCTTCAGCAGGTGCAGCACTTGGGCTCAGCAGTTGTGGCTCTCGGGCTTAGTTGCCCTGCAGCACGTGGAATCTTCCCAGACCAGGGATCAAACTCATGTCCCCCACACTAGCAGGTAGATTTTTAACCACTGGACCACCAGGCAAGTCCAACAGTCAAGAGACTTTAGAGGCTTAAAGTGTAACTATAGGGTTAGGAAGTGTGTTGAGAACTCCATGGATTACCAACCCATAATGGCTATTAAAGGACATCCAGGGGACTGAATGCATCAAGTGTAAGGATTCCTTTGCTCTGCTCACTCCCCTTCAGGTATGTCTAGACACTTCATACCTCAGCAGTCTGCAACCCCCAAAACAAAGAACTTACAGTGAGTTATTAGAGTATAAGCATAAATATATCATCAATGTGTATATTAAAAGATAAACACACACACACCAAAGGGTAGAAGTGTGAACAGAGGTTGACTACTTTCAAAAACTACATGCAGATTTCAAGTCTACGTTAGTTCTTCCCTTGTTCTTACATATTACTGGATTTTTTAGAATCTTCTACTTCCAGCTCTCAAGTAGAGACACCCAAGGAGGAGGGTAGTCTTTAGGAAAGGAATATTTTCTTCCTTCTACATTTCTATAATGTTTGTGAATACTTAGAAGCAAAAGGAAAAGAAGATAAACTACAAATATCTAAGATGGGAGAATGTCTGTGGTGCAGGGCCAGCTGCTTTGCTGAAAAGACAGAGCAGCTCTCGGGACCCTGGGTGGTTATAACAGTGACCTGTGGTATGACCTGTGGTGTGACCTGTGGTATGACCTGTAACAATGACCTGCTGGTAACAATGACCCTGGGTGGTTGTAACAATGCCCTGACTTCTCAGCTCCAGCCAAATGGACGCTCCCAGAAACTGTCCTTATTCTCCTGCTTCAAACTGAAGTTCTAGGACATTCACAGCACAAACAAGCCACGATGAGGAGGAGGACAGGGCTACAGAAAGGGATGGTCACCTTAGTTCAGACCCCAGGGAGGAGAGCTCTGGGCCCAGGGTCGCCCACTCCAATCTTGCACTGTGGGGCCCCGGCTCCATCAGCATTGAAGTCACCTAGAAGAGCTTTTTATCTATGGAGGAAAAGCCCTGTTTGCTCTCCTAGGACATAAGGGCACCCCCAGCCTCAGGGGCACCAGTAGTGTCCGACTCTGCGAAATCCCATAGACGGCAGCCCACCAGGCTCCCCCGTCCCTGGGATTCTCCAGGCAAGAACACTGGAGTGGGTTGCCATTTCCTTCTCCAATGCATGAAAGTGAAAAGTGAAAGTGAAGTCGCTCAGTCATGTCCGACTCTTCGTGACCCCATGGACTGCAGCCTATCAGGCTCCTCCATCCATGGGATTTTCCAGGCAAGAGTACTGGAGTGGGGTGCCATAGGGCACCTACATATGCCAACTTTCTCTTCCCACAATGCTCACACCCCAAATATCAGATCCTTTCTTTCCACATTGAAACGTCTTGCCTACTCTACCCCTCACTCAATATTAGTTTTCAGGCCTGACATTTCCGTCAGCCAGCAGCAGGCTTCCAGTTTTGCTGGGAATTTCTTTCCACAATGGGCTCCAGCTAGATGAGTTTGAGGGGGACCCACAGGAACAGCCACTGCTCCATCTGACACTTGGAGTGTCTGCTGTGACCACAGAGATGGCTGGGGACTGCCCTGACTAACGGGGTTTGCTGCTGCCACCAGATGGAGACCTGTTTCCATGTGGCCTCCATTCATCACATAGGGCTGTTCAATTTGGACAAGCCCAATGCTAGAACCAAGGCACGGAGAAAGAGAAGGTCTGGGGTGGCCTGCGATGGGGCAGCAAGGACCACAGTGTCACCAGGCTTCAAACAGAGCCCTAACGTCTTATAAAAGGAAAACCATGGTGAAGTGAACAGGCAGGGCTCAGAGCAGTGACCACTTCTCACTGGTGTCTCATGCTGGGCCTGGGTGGGGTCACTCAGGGGATCAGGGGTACACTTAAGTGGTTCNTGGGTTGCCATTTCCTTCTCCAGGGCATCTTCCCGACCCAGGGACCAAAACTACATCTCTTGCATCCCCTGCATTGGCAGGCAGATTCTTTACCAGCTAAGCCACCGGGAAAGCCCTTGAATTGCTCTGTCTGCTAATGTATTACTCTCCCCTCCTACTGGACAGATCTTGTCTGCCGTGCTCATTTCTACCTTTTAGGGCTGAGGGCACTCAGGCCAGAAGGTGATCAGCAAAAGTTTTTGAAAGTCAGGATTACCTGGACATCCGGTAGTATTAACAGGAGTGACTGCATTGGTTCCACAAATCTGGCATGGTGCAAAAATCCAGTGACAATACAGATTTCAAAACTATATGGAACCAGCCATCACACCAATTTCTCTGAACATGATCCCCAGCCTACCCTAGGGAGGCTATTTTTGTGCACAAATAGTAGCCCTGCGCCAAATCCAGCCTGCAACCTGTATATGCAAAAAAGGTTTAGGGGAACACAGCCACACGCATACACGTATGGGCTGTCTGTGCTTGCTTTTGAGTTGAACTGAAGAGTTTCGACAAAGACCACGTGGGCTGAAAATATGCACCATCTGGCCTTTGAGGAAAAAGTCTGACCAACTGTGAGCATGAAGAAACAGAAGTGTAGCGTAAGACTTTGAAAACTACCCCAGAGCAAAAAACGGCAGGGTTCACACAGACACTCGCCAGTGCTAGTGCCAGCTACTATCTTATTCAGGCCTTGTTACGTGCGAGATACTGTGCTCTAAGACAGTGTGCTCTGAGTGTACCGTCTCCTGCAATTTAATTCTCATTACAACTGTGAGTAGGTTCTGATTGCTGAGGCTAAATGAGGTCCAGTAATTTGCCAGGGTCAACAGAGTCAGTGACAAACCTAATTCAAACCCCAAGCGAGGTCTGTGTGCTCTGAAACTTGTGCTTTGAGCCACCATGCTGGACAGCTTCCATGGAAAGCACTCTCCAGCCACAGTGAAGGGAGCTCTCAGCACTCTTGAGACTGGTATGTCTCCTCACTGTCCTCAGAAGACCACCCGGACGTCCCTGCTGCCTTGGGATACTTTGTTGTTTTTGTTCAGTCGCTGAGTTGTGTCCAACGCTTTGCGACCCCATGAAAGGCAGCACGCCAGGCTTCCCTGTCCTTCACTATCTCCTGGAGTTTGCTTTTTGAGTTGATGATGCCATTTAACCATCTCATCCTTGGGGACATTAAGTGCCCACTATTTTCTATCTTAAATGCCCACTTCTTTTCTGTCTCTGAACTCTACTGATTTGTCAAGATTCTGTACAAGCTCGCCTTCTCTGAAGCTTCTCCTTGTCCTGGTGATTAATTCTTCACCTGGTTAAAATTCTTCCTCCAACCAATATATGAACTGTTGGAGGGTAAAGGCTGCCTTCGACAGCGTAGAACCTTTGCTCAGACTGCAAGCATATGCAACAGACATGCTCCTCAGAAACAAAACAAAACTCTCATGAAAACCACAGCCTCCCCTCCCCTGGAGAAGATTATACTTAATAGACCAGTGCAAATGCCAGTTCAAAATGCCAACACTGCCTTTGACTGGGATGTCTCTCTCTAGCTGTTAACAAATCGGCAACCACAAGCTTTATCATCTGCACCTGAGACGTTTCATAAGGAATGTGCCTTTCATTGTTATCATTGTCATTTACCTGTGCCAACTATTAAATTCTCCAGTTCTCTCCAATCCCCACAAATTCTGCCTTCATATCAGCTACTGCATCTCGTGTTACAGGACATGTTCAGCATCACAAAATCTAGATGTGAGAATAGTTGAACTCAACAAGGCTCTTGAGAGTCCCTTGGACAGCAAGGAGATCAACCCTGAATATTCATTGGAAGGACTGATGCTGAAGCTCCAATAACTTGGNCTGCCTTCATATCAGCTACTGCATCTCGTGTTACAGGACATGTTCAGCATCACAAAATCTAGATGTGAGAATAGTTGAACTCAACAAGGCTCTTGAGAGTCCCTTGGACAGCAAGGAGATCAACCCTGAATATTCATTGGAAGGACTGATGCTGAAGCTCCAATAACTTGGCCACCTCATACGAAGAGCTCACTGGAAAAGACTTTGATACTGGGAAAGATTGAGGGCAGGAGGAGAAGAGGGCAACAGAGGATGAGATGGTTGGATGGCATCATCAACTCAATGGCCATGAGTTTGAGAAAACTCTGGAAGACAGTGAAGGATAGGGAAGCTTGGTGTACTGCAGTCCATGGCATTTCAAAGAGTTGGAAACGACTGAACGACTGAACAGCAACGCTGCTTAGGGAGAGTGGTTGCGCTTGGAGGCATCATTTCTGGGGTGATGGCTATAGTTGTTTCTTGCCATAGGTGCTGGATATGTGGATGTGCTCACTTTGTGAGAACCCATTCAACTGTATGTTTAGAAGTACAGGTATATTCTATTTCAATAAAAAGTTCTCAAATATCCTGTGTAAACATAGCTTACACATGTGGATCTTTTTTTTTTTTTTTTTTTTTGCAGAAACCCACACCTCATTTTATTCACGAAACATCCTTAAAAAGGATGGGTCAGACCACCTTACCAGAGGTAGCATGGAAGAAAAGGCAAAGCAACTCTCATGGTGACATATAAATATGTAGGTGAGACTGATGTTCAAGGTCAAATCTGACCCCAAGACTGTGAGCCCTCAAAGCCTACCACTGTAGCTGAACTGATTCCTATTAGAAGCAGATACTCTGATTCGGAAAACCAAATGCCCTTCATGTGTGAGAATCAAAACAGTTTTCTGAAACACGACATACAAAGGAAATGAGTAACAAGTCTAAATGATATATAGCAATATTTAGGTGCTAAGGCCTTCAGCCATCTTCAGACCTTGTAAAAGTGAAGAACTGTCTGACCACAAATAAAGAGAAAAAGTGACCACTTATGCTACACACTGAATGTATTTGCTTTTTAGTAGTGTCTGACTCTCTGTGACCCTAGGGATTGCAGCACACCAGGCTTCTCTGTCCTTCACTATCTCCCAGAGTTTGCTCAAACTCATGTCCATTGAGTCAGTGATGCTATTCAATCATCTCATCTTCTGTTGCGCCCCCTTCTCCTCCTGCTCAAATGTATGCTCCTCCCCAAATTCAGATGTTGAAATTTTAACCACCAATGTGATGGTGTTAGGAGGTGGAGCCTCTGGGAGGTGATTAGGTCATGAAGGTGGAGCCCTCAAGAATGGGACTAGAGCTCTTATAAGAGACCCAGGAGAGCTCTTTCCCCCCAAACCATGTGAGGGCACAGGGAGAAGTCAGCAGTCTTCAGCCATAAAGACAGCCCTCACCATTTTTTTGTTGTTGATAAATCACTTAGTTGCGTAAGAGTCTTTGCCACATCCATGGACTGTAAGGCTCCTCCTGCCAGGCTCCTCTGTCTAGGGGTTCTCCAGGCAAGAATACTGGAGTGGGTAGCCATTCCCTTCTCCAGGGGATCTTCCCGACCCCAGGGATCGAACCCAGGTCTCCTGCATTGCAGGCAGATTTTTTACCATCTGAGCCACCAGGGAAATTCAAAACCTCACCATGCTGGGACTCAGTATTTTCAGGCTTCCAGCGTCCAGAATCATGACAAATAAATTTATATTGTTTTATAAGCCACCCAGTCTTCGGTGGTTTGCTTTAGCAGCCCAAACAGACTAAGACAACTTTTGAAGACTACGTTAAGCACCATGCTAAACACTCTACACACAGACTCTCAACAAATCTTCCCAAGAGCCCTGATTTTATCCCTGCTTTATGATGAGAAACCAAGGCACAGAGAGGGTAAGGGACCTACCTAAGGTTACACGGTTATTCATTGGCAAGGTGGGATTGAACCCAGGCCACCAGACTCCAGAATCCATGCTCTTAAACATGACACTTGCCATGCCTCCTGTTATGATGCACCTGGGGACAAGTTTCCAGTTTCTAGTGTGTGACATACCTTCTTGTCATGCTTGTCCAAGCACATACAATGATAAGAATCTTAGCCAACACACCCAACTCTTTCATAAGTGTCAGGCTGACTTACAGAGTAGATTTCTGCTCTCAAAAGATTCATGCTGATGGACATGTCCAACCTCCTTCTACCCGGACTTTCCCCATTTATTTGTAAGTTAGAGATTAAAAATCAAAATGTGTGGCCTACCTGAAGCCACAATAAGCCCAGATTAGACTAGAAAGGTGCCTATCTGAAGCCACAATCAGCCCAGATTAGATTAGAAAGGTCAATTGTCTTCTTTTGTCTTCATTGCCAAAGATGGATTGCTTTTAGACAAAGTATTTGCTCATCCCACACTCCTTGAGTAAGCAAAAAACAATGCCCCACTGCATAAGCAAAGCTTAGGAAAACTAAAACTTTTGTCAGATGTCTACAATGCTGCTTTTAGTTTTATTTTTAGAGGAACATTATAGTAAGAACACATTTTGAATCTCCTTTTCTTTTTAAGCCACATTGATCTTTATGAACAGTAAAATTCTGGTCTATGTTGCTTTTGAGGAATTTAAGTGGGGATAGAGGGGAACATGATTGTTTAAACATAATGGTTCATTTAATGAATTCTCTTCATTTTGGAAGCCATCAATCTGATGAGTCTTCTCTTATCCCTCACATCATCCCCCCACGACCTACCCCAGTTTCTGAGACTATGGGGTGAACTAGGAAGTCAAATTAGGAAAACACTGCAACAATATTCCTCAAATGATGGTCAATTCTGGTTTGGTTTTAAGTGAATATGAATCCTACCTTTTGGCATGGGGACCCTTTCTCAGATGAGCTGACTTCTTCATACAGATAGTTATTAATATATGCCTTTAATAGGTCATATTTTTTTCTCTACTTGGAATTGGGACATTGATCTCTCCTGCAGGGAGCACCATACACTGTGGTGTCACCAAGTTCTATAGGTCTCTGTCCAAAATGCAAAGTACTTTAGTTCTCAATCAAAGCTCCGAAGCAAGCCTCTTCAAAACTGCCATCCTTGGGCCCAAGATTATTCAAGAAACTTCCCAGGACCAGAGGCAATGTCACCCCGAACTGGGAAGACTGGAAGCTGCTTGTCACGGGCCGTCACCCTGACTGCCGACTTCCCGAGATGCAGGCACAGGACGGGTGGAGGATGCAGCGACGCCGCCCAGAGATGCGCGGCAGGTGGGGCCCTCCCAGAGCTTTTCTGCCGCTACGCTCAGAGTAGGGGGTCCTGGCGAGTGGCAGCCCCTCTAAGTGACGCAGGGCCCCTGGGCCTGGCTGTGTGGAAGCTCCTAGGACGCTGACCTCAACTTTGTTCTGTAAAAATAGCTCAGAGGCAGCAGCGCTCACGTGAGCTGCCCCGGCTTCTTCTCCATCGTCCCGGGGCTCCCGGCGGCTTCTCGTCACCGGGGTCGCGGAGGGGAAGGGCGGTGTCCCGAGCCCCGGTGACAGGAGGGACCCCGGGCGAGCGACCCGAGGAAAGGAGGGGGCGCTGGGTGGGGTCGAGGGTCCCAGCCGGGCGGGCCGGGTTGGCCTTGGGGCCCGGGCCGGGGCGGGCAGGCCGCGCTCACCTTCTTCACCGACAGGGAGATGTTCTCCAGAATCCGGTCCTTCACCTCCCGCGGCTCCATGGCGCCGCCGCCGCCGCCGCCCCGCCGCCGCCGCTTCCCGCGCCGGGGCCCCGGGGCCGCCGCCAACCGCTGCCGCCGGCCGTGCGGGGGCTCCGTCGTGCCGGCCGCGGGGCCCGGCGCCCGCCGCCCGGCCCTCGCCTCGCCCGGCCCCTCGCTCCGCCGCGACCCGGCGGCTCCGGAGCGCGGCCGGGGGGGAAGGAGGCTGTGCGCGGCGGCGACGGCGGCGGCGGCAGGAACTGATGTCAGGCGGGGCGGCGCCTAGGCCGGCGGTCGGGCTGGGACGCCGGCGCCGCGTCGCGCCGGGGAAACCGGGGACTGGAAGACCCCCTTGGCCTCCAGACGCAGGCGCCCCGGCACCTCCTCAGAGANCACTGCAGGAAATACAGGATACATGGGTTCGATCCCTGGGAGAAGGAAGTAGCAACCCACTCCAGTATTCTTGCCTGGAGAATCCCATGGACAGAGGAGCCTTGTGGGCTACAGTCCCCAAGGTTTCAGAGTCAGACACAGGAGACTGGGAGGCTATAGTCCAAAAGGTTGAAAGAGTCAGATATGACTCAGCATATTTTCTCCCTGGTTCCTCATTCTCCTTATCATTATATATATATTTTTTATTCAATATTTTCCTTTATTGTAGTTTTAGCTAAGTCTGAGCGACTGAACTGAACTGAACTGAAGGAATGAGAGGAAATAAGCTCCATGTTACCACTGTAAACTTGAGGCATCATTTTTTTTTAGGACCAAAGTAATTTAAATAAGAATATTTACTTTCCAAACTGACTAATAAAAAAGTTACACACTTAAAGTTACTAGCAGCCCTGTTGTTTCCTAAAAGAAAAAAATGAGAATAATTACTTACTTCACACATAGTCAATCTATGTAACATAAACTTTTACTATGGCGGTTTATTGATTTTATTTCTAATTCTCAAAAATATTGATTTATTACTGTCAATAATTGTGCACTTTACTACGGCTGTTCAGATTAACTTCAAAGAAAACAATCTTGACTTGAGTTCTCTATATGTGTGAGATTGCCTCACTAAAATTGACTTTTATAGATTGTGTTCTATTTATGCTCTTGAATCTGTTTTCCCACACTCTCTTTATACTACTTTATAGGATCACCTCCAAAGCACATTTTCTTGAAAGAGAAGCTTGAAAATATCATTTTTTTTTTTAGCTTGGCCATATGCAAAAATTACATCCATTTTTCAGTTTTTCATTCAGGCAAGACCTCCTAGGAAATATAATCATGGTCTCTCAGAGCAGAGTAGGAGTTCTTCCATTGCTCTCATGACCTACAATGGAAATTAAATTGTAGTTTCCATGTTTGTTTCAATTTGCTTATAAATTTTTGTAGTGAAGACATGTGTATTTAAATCATTGATTTCTATTTTTAAACTTAGTCCTTTTCTCTATGGGAAAACATATATATTTAAAGAGTTAATTAGATGCAAATGTGTTGCATGTATTTTGTCAAAGAAAAATTTCTCTGGAGGAGTTAAACAAGCGAGAAAAAAATTTATTCAAAAAAAAAATTCATTCCATTATTGCAATCAGGAATAGATTAAAACAAAAGGCAGAAGAGTTTTAAACACTAGAGGGAGCCATTGGAAGAGTGCAAGGAGTTTATAAGGAAGCCTACTTTTCAACCCTCTCACAGCATTGCTTTGAGTAAATGCTAATGGGCTGTGTTTTTTGCCTCATCAAAGGCAAGTTGTGTGGGTCAGGAAGACATCCCCCTGGAGTAGGAAATCACAACCCACTGTGGTATTCTTGCCTGGAAAATTCCATGCACAGAGGAGCATGAGAGATTGCAGTCATGGGGTCACAAAGAGTCAAACACGAGTGAGCAACTGATCACGCCATGCACATGATGTTCTTGCCAATTTCATCTATTGATTCCTTGTTATGTCTTGTTTTACACCACATGGGGAAACTTATTTTTGAACTTAGTGTGAAAAAAAATTTTTTTTTATTCCCTTGAAAAGCTATTTACCAAGTAGATAATGAAAAGAATGTGACTGACTGCGTTTCTCTATTGTGCTTTGGCCTGCAAAAATTTTGAAAAAATATAATCTGACCTCTAACAATTGTACATCCTGAATATGTGTGTCATCTCTTTTCTTTCTCTTTTTTAAACATGTTCTTAATCTTCAATTGTAATGTATGCCTTTCTTGGTCTGTACTTTTGGTTTATATTTTAAAGTGGCTCCTTTATTAAACTTCTGAAAATGTTTCACATATAATGTAGTATAAATATAAAGTTCACAAATAGAATGAATGCTTAAATAAATAGAAACTTAAGGAAATGCTTAAGTAAATAACTAAATCCTTAAGGAAGTAGAGATGTGGGTTTAAATACACATCTACTAAGTGTCTATAAAAATAGTCTGTTGAAGGTGACCATATTGCAAATCAAATTCTAAAGTTTTGGGGGAAAAAACACATTCTCTGGCTTATTGTATGTTTAAAATCCATGGCTCTAAAAACAGACTTCAGTAAAGAAAACACTGTGTCTTTGGAGTTTCTATATTTTGCAGTGTTTGTCTTCTGGAAGAACAAAAAGGTTTGATATTCATCCCACACACCAGTCACTTTGAGGCTCTTTTTAAAGAATTGGCATTAAAGCATCTGCTTGCAATGCGGGAGACCTGGGTTCTATCCCTTGGTTGGGAAGATCCCCTGGAGAAGGAAATGGCAACCCACTCCAGTATTCTTGCCTGGAGAATCCCATAGATGGAGGAGCCTGGTGGGCTACAGTCCATGGGGTCGCAAAGAATCGGACACTACTGAGCAACTTCACTTTCACTTTCACTTGGCCCCTTTCACTATGTTTTTGGTTTACTGTGACTGTTAGTGTTAGTTGCTCAGTGCTGTTCAACTCTTTGACACCACATTGACTGTAGCCCACTAGGCTCCTCTATCCATGGGACTCTCTAGGCAAGAACACTGGAGTGGGTTGCCATTTTGTTCTCCAGGGGATCTTCCTGACCCAGATGTCAAAACCGGGTTTCTTGTACTGCAGGCAGATTCTTCACCTTCTGAGTCTCCAGGGAAGCCCAATGTAAAGGAAGTTCAGTTCAGTTCAGTCACTCAGTCGTGTCCGACTCTTTGCGACCCCATGAATTGCAGCACGCCAGGCCTCCCTGTCCATCACCAACTCCCAGAGGTCACTGAAACTCACGTCCATTGAATCGGTGATGCCATCTAGCCATCTCATCCTCTGTCATCCCCTTCTCCTCCTGCCCTCAATCCCTCCCAGCATCAGAGTCTTTTCCAATGAGTCAACTCTTCCCATGAGGTGGCCAAAGTACTGGAGTTTCAGCTTTAGCATCATTCCTTCCAAAGAACACCCAGGGCTAATCTTTAGGATGGACTGGTTGGATCTCCTTGCAGTCCAAGGGACTCTCAAGAGTCTTCTCCAACACCACAGTTCAAAAGTATCAATTCTTCGGTGCTCAGCTTTCTTCACAGTCCAACTCTCACATCCATACATGACCACTGGAAAAACCATAGCCTTGACTAGATGGATTTTTGTTGGCAAAGTAATGTCTTTGTTTTTCAATATGCTATCTAGATTGGTCATAACTTTCCTTCCAAGGAGTAAGTGTCTTTTAATTTCATGGCTGCAACCACCATCTGCAGTGATTTTGGAGCCCAAAAATATAAAGTCTGACACTGTTTCCACTGTTTCTCCATCTAAAGAGTCCCTCTAAATCTTTTAGGTTTTATCGTCTTCAATTGTTTTCCAGTGAGAAAATTTATGGACTTATTTGCTTTTCATCTTTTACAATTTATAAAAGAATATGTAAAATATTTCTATTGTATCCATTTAAAGGCACAAAATTAGCCCTAGCCCTCCCTCTTGCCTTTTCCTTTGCCTTCTTCCTTTCCCCTCTCCTCTCAATGAAAAGAGAAAAGAAAATACATCTAAGATTGAACTGAGTGTTTAGGAAGAAAATAGTACTCTGAGTTCAGCATACTTGCAGTGGTGCATGCTAAGTCACTTTAGTCATGTCTGACTCTTTGCAACCCGGTGCACTGCAGCCACCAGGCTCCTCTGTCCGTGCGATTCTCCTGGCAAGAATACAAGAGTAGGTTGCCATGACCTCCTCCAGGGGATCTTCCCATTGGCAGTGGTAATTTTTCTTTTAATTTGTATTGGAATCTCAGTTGATTTTCAATATTGTGCTACTTTCTCCTATACAAAAAAAGCGATTCAATTATATATAAATGTGAATCAACTCTTTTTTCTTTTAAGATTATTTTTCCATGTAGGTCATTGCAGGGTATTGAGAAGAGTTCCCAGTACTGTGCAGTATATACTATGCCATATGAATATCAATATACTATGCCATATCAATATCAATATTTCATATATATAGTATTATATATTTATATATATACATATATATATACACACACACACACACACACATACTGTATTGTGTGTATGTTAATTCCAATCTCCCAGTTTTCTCCTCCCTCCCACTTTCTCCTTTGGTAACCATAAATTTGTTTTCTACATCTGTGACTCCAATTTTTTGGTAAATAATTTCATTTCTGCAATTTATTTTTCTTTCTTTTTTTTTTAGATTGTACATTTAAGCAACATCATATGATATTTGTCTGACTTAATTCACTCAGTGTGAATCTCTAGCTCCATCTATGTTGTCACAAATGGCATTACTTCATTCATTTTACGGCTGAGTAATGTTTCACCGTATATATGAACCACATCATCTTTATCCATTCTTCTCTCAATGGACATTTCAGTTGCTTCCATGTCCTGGCTACTGTTAATAGTGCTGCAATGACCATGTATATATCATTTTTTTTTTTTTTACATGAGTTCCCAATCTTGAACTGCCCACCCTACTTCCCACCCCATATCAACTCTCTGGGTCATCCCTATGCACCAGTCCCAAGCATCCTGTATCCTGTATCGAATATAGACTGGTGATTCGTTTCTTACATGATAGTATACATGTTTCAGTGCCATTCTCCCAAATCATCCCACCCTTTCCCTCTCCCTCAAAGTCCAAAAGTTCATTCTATACATCTGTGTCTCTTTTGCTGTCTCATATACAGGGTTATCATTACCATGTTTCTAAATTCCATATATACGTGTTA
>SJYA01002443.1:3388406-3421511 GCA_006410615.1 Neotragus moschatus
CATGATCTTAGTTTTCTGAATGTTGAGCTTTAAGCCAAAATTTTCACTCTCCTCTTTCACTTTCATCAAGAGGCTTTTCAGTTCCTCTTCACTTTCTGCCATAAGGGTGGTGTCATTTGCATATCTGAGGTTACTGATATTTCTCCCAGCAGCCTTGATTCCAGCTTGTGCTTCTTCCAGGCCAGCGTTTCTCATGATGTACTCCATGTATAAGTTAAATAAGCAGGGTCACAATATACAGCCTTGACGTACTCCTTTTCCTATTTGGAACCAGTCTGTTGTTCCATGTCCAGTTCTAACTGTTGCTTCCTGATCTGCATATAGGTTTCTCAAGAGGCAGGTCAGGTGGTCAGGTATTCCCATCTCTTTCAGAATTTTCCACAGTTTATTGTGATCCACACAGTCGAGACCCTTCAAAGCTCAGACCCCAGGTCTCAGCCCAGAAACCCAGGCCCCTTGGCTTTGGGCAGTGTGGAGACCCTCTCCCAGGCCTGCCCACAGACTCCTGCCAACTGGCCCTTACCAGCCCAGGGTTCCCCACTCTCACCACCCAGTCTCCAACTTTTAGGCCACTCTGGGTTCTCGGTGCTACTTCCCACCCGCAAAACACTCTTGTTTCAACTGCATCTTCAGTCCCGAGGCCCTTGCTTGTTCTCACCCTTATCCCACTTCTGCAGCTGGTCCACATGTCCTGAGGACCTAGCAGCCTCAGCCCCGAAGCCCACCATAATGATTCCCCTTCTCCCCACACACCCGCCTCCCCAAATTTCTATTTCGAAGCAAGCCACTTATACTTTAGAGTTCTCGGAGCCCTACCTGGCTCACTCATTCATTTGGTCCCCAAATAAGTATATTCTTGATACATTCATTAGTTCCTTTCTATTTTTTTTTTTTTTGGTCAATATATAGTCATTGTATTTTTTTTTTCATTTTCTAAAAGTTGAGAAATATGCCATATATTAGTTTCAGGTATATGATGTGATTTGATGTAAGTATATATTGTAAGATGATTGGCACCCTTTTTACTCTCAAGATACCCCAGTTCTCAGCTACAGGTCTCCGATTTTCACTCTTCTCTCCTCAGGCTGCCCCTCTCTCAGCCTCTCAGTCACTCCAACATTGATCAGAAACACTGATTGTACAGCCTATCCTAGCTGGACCCCACCCAATACACATAAAAATGATACCTCTCCATCCATCAGTTTCCCCAGGAGAGACCGAAAATGGTAGTAGTTATTTTTTGGTTTTTATGAGACTGGATAAGGGGGCAAAAAGTAGGTGGCAAGGAAAAGGAGAGAGAAACAGATTGCTGTGTTTTATTACCACCGCAGGATCAGGATCGAGGACAAGAGTTCTTAATACCAACAATGATGATGATGATAAGTGATGAGTACTGGGACTGTGTGCCATGAGCTGAGCTAAGTGCTTTCCATACATTTGTTTCACAAATCCTTGAATAACATTTCTGGTACAGGTGAAGAAACTGAGGGCAAGGGTAATTTGCCTAAAATCATAAAGCAAATGGTGGAGCCTAGAAACCATTTGTACCCTTTTCTGAGTCAAAGATCTCTTTATATTTCTTCCTGTAGTCATGTATGGATGTGGGGTTTGGACCATAAAGAAGGCTGAGCACTGAAGAATTGATGATTTCAAACTGTGGTGCTGGAGAAGACTCTTGAGAGTCCCTTGGACAGCAAGGAGATGAAATCAGTCAATCCTAAAGGAAATCAGTCCTGAATATTCATTGGAAGGACTGATGCTGAAGCTCCAGTCCTTTGGCCACATGATGAGAAGAGCCAACTCATTGGAAAAGACTCTGACGCTAGGAAAGATTGAGGGCAGGGAAAGAAGAGGGCAACAGAGGATGCAATAGATAGTATCGCACTATCTACTCAATGCATGTGAGTTTGAGTAAGCTCTGGGAAATAGTGAAGGATGGGAAAGCCTGGCGTGCTGCTGTTCATGGGCTTGCAGAGTCAGACACAGCTGAGCGACTGTGCAACAATTCTAGGAGGTAGCCCTACAGGGACTTGGTCTAACTCTTTAGAGAAAGAAGCAAAATCCCTAAACCCAGGGTATTTTCTGAGTTCAGGAAAATAGGAGATAACAGCCTCTTTGGAGCATAGAAGAGGGCAGAATGACAGGTGGGGATTGAGGCTGCAGTCACTAGATAGGTGAAGAAAACCCTGGAGGCAGAGGAAACATTACTTTGAATTTGGAAAGAAAGAACTTGGTGTCCAGAGATGTTTGTGGCAAGTAGGAGGAAAGCTGGCTGGAATGACCCATCAGTCTAATAGCTTTGCTGCACTCCCTTCCCACTCCACCCAAACTGGGTGCCTACAGGCCCCAACTTGTCTGATGCAACTCCAGCTTCTGAGAATCTATTCAGCCCACAGCAAGGAATGAGGTAGCTTTGAGATTCCTCCTTCCTTTTAATAATAACAAGCCATCATCTAGGCAGCATCTTCTGCTGGGTGCCACCTTCCTATGAAGTTTACTCATGGCTTGGGCATATGACAGCTTCAAAAGGTGTTATTATCACTTGTTATTAACAGGCCTGATGAACGTGGTGGCATTTTGGGCTTGTTTGTATCTTCATGCATTGGGGAATGGTCAGATTCAATTTTTGACAACATTCAGGAGGAACTTAACAGTCTTACTACCTAGCAAATTCCTTAGGCTTGTATAGGTATGTGAATGGACAGGAGAAGTGAGGTAGATTTTAGTCTCTTAAGACTTCTTGCAGGGAAAGGGAGGGAGTCCAGTGTGTGTGTCCACATGCAGATAATTGGCCTAGGCCCAGGTGGCTCAGTGGTAAAGAATCCGCCTGCCAAACCAGGAGATGCAGGTTCATCCCTGGGTTGGGAAGATCCCCTGAAGGAGAAAATGGCATCCCATTCCCCAGAGGAGGGCATGGCAACCCACCCCAGTGTTCTTGCCTGGAGAATCCTATGGACAGAGGAGGCTGGTGGGCTACAGTCCATGGAGTTGCAGAGTTGGACACGACTGAAGTGATTTAGTATTCTTGCCAGGAAAATCTCACGGACAGAGGAATCTGGTGGTCTATGGTCCATGGGGTGGCAAAGAGTTGGACACAACTGAGCAGGCATGCTTGCCCCAGAGCTCAAATATGGAATCCACTTTTGCCTGTCTTTAAGAACAAAGAGAGGGTGCCTGTCCATCCTCTTATTGGGATTCATTCAAGTTCAAAACTGAAACTTATTCATTTATTACACAAGACTTTGCTGATCATGTGGAAAGGGCATGAGACTCTGAGGCATCCAGAGTCAAAAGCCTCAGCTGAGTCACTCTAGGGCCCTGGGAAAATCTTAGTTTCCAAACCAGTGACACAGGAAAAATGATCTTTTTTTTTTTTTTTTTTTAAATAATATTGCCTGCACCTAAGTCTACTGCCAAACACTGTCAGATTAGGAAGAAGTTGGGAAGGCAGGCGAGATCATAGAAGTACCACAGACCTGGACTACCAAGTCTCCTCTGCTCTTCTTTCCAAAGGCGTGTACTGCCTGAGAGAGGAAAGTGAAAAAATTCCAGCAACCATAACCTTAAGACAATTGGACAAGACTGTTAAAAAAAAAAGTGGAAGATGGTTTAAGGGACCAATTCCTCCCTTCCCCCCAACTCAAGGCAAATATATTTATATTCCTAGAGGAGGGAGTAAATATTTCCTTGGCCTTTAGGCTTGTGAAGTTTCTCTCTATCTAAGAAGGGAAGAGAAGGGACTAATTGTAAAAAGCAGCGATAGTCCGTGTTCCCATACCTTAACTCTGGTACCTGCACGTGCAATCTGCAACCCTAGGCCTGAGTAAACTAACACAAGGCAACTTTAAATCTAGGGGGTTTTATTTTAAAATGTTGAACACCTGGGAAGTCCCTGGCGATCCAGTGATTAGGTCTTGGCACTTTCACTACCATGGACCCAGGTTCAATCCCTGGGGCAGGGAACTAAGGTTGTGCAAGCTGAAAAAAAAAAAGTTAAACTTTCTGTCCCTTCCTCCTTATTGTCCCGCCAGCAAGATTGGTGAAAACTGGGATATCATTCAACTTCCCTGCTTCAGAGCCTCCAACAGCTTCTCATCAGAGCATGTGAAATAACACCCATTCTCTTCTCAGGCCTCCAAAGCCAGAGCTGATCTGATCCAGCCTCTCTTTCTGACTCATCTCCAATCTGTCCGCTGGTGTGTGCCCGCCCCCGCCAACCTTCTGCTTCTTACACAAGCCTGTGTGTTCACATCTCAGGGCCTTTGCTGGGAAAGCTCTTCCCCAGTGTGGCAGAAGCCTTGGGCTGTTCATCCAGAACTGCTTGCTCCACAATGACAGCACTCTAGCCAGGCACTGCTAGTGTATTTCCCAGCCTTCCTTGCAGAAGGCATGACAATATTATCAAGTTCTCTCCCAGGGCATGTAAACAGAAATAAAGTGATCCACTTCCTCCTCCATGTTCTTCCACCAAGTAGGATGAAGCCAAGGGGATGTCAGACTTAGAAGAGCCTTGTTCCCTGAGCACTGCCTGGGTGAGATCTATCAACCAGGAACACCTGTTTGGACTAGATAGCACAGGCAAGATTAAAACTTGGTTTGTAATAAATTATTAGAATTTCTGGCCTCTTTGTTCCCTCAGCCTATCCTGATGCAATACACCCAAGATTCTCACTTGGGGACTTCTCTGGTGGTTCAGTGCTTAAGATTCCATGATCCCTGGTTGGGGAACTAGACCCCATAAGATGCAGCTGAGACCTGGTGCAGCCAAATAAATATTTTAAAAGCTTCACAGGGCAGGAGTCTCCTTGTCAGCCAGGTCTCAGTTTAAATGTTAGCTTCTCAGAAGACTTTTCTCTCTGATGGCTTTACTCCACATGAAGTAGCCTCTAGTCCCTTATAACATGCCAATCTTCTAAATTTTTATTTTAGGATGTATACTTGTGTTTTCTTGTCCGTGGTCAGGCTCCAAAGACTCTGTTAGAACGTAAGCTCTGCAGAACGTGCACTTTCGCTCAGTTCATGCAATGCTGCATTCACAGCGCCGACTCAGTGTCTGGCACATGACATTCAGTGTTTATTGACTTAGTATCTTCTGATTAAATTTTAATTCAATAGGGATGCAGAAAATTTTTCAGCTGACCATAGAAGTAAAAGCACATAGAGAACTTGCACCAAATAAAAGGCTGCTTCTCTTTACATCTGATTTGGGCCTTTTCTATTCTAGGAAGATAATGAGTGAGGAATTATGGCCCAAGTCAGTACAACCATTATGGAGAGGTGCTGTTTGCCACAGTCCCAAATTAGTCTTAGACGTGGGTGTAATAAAAATACTACCTCACAGGGAAGCCTGCAAACTTACTAACCTCATAATGTCATCTTTCCTTCTTTTTTTGGCCACACTGTGAGGCTTGTGGGATCTTAGTTGCCCAATGAGGGACTGAACCTGGACCCACGGCAGTGAAAATGCTGTCTTAACCACTGGACTACCAGGGAATCTGTCACTCATCTTTTAAAATCCACATTAAACTCAAGGTCTTCCCAGGCGGTGCTAGTGGTAAAGAACCTGCCTGCCAAAGCAGGAGATGTAAGAGATGAGGGTTTGATCCCTGGGTTGGGAAGATCCCCTGGAGAAGGGAATGACAACCCAGTCCAGTATTCTTGCCTGGAGAATACTATGGACAGAGGAGCCTGGCAGGCTAGGCTATAGGGTCGCAAAAAGTCAGACATGATTGAAGTGACTTAGCACACACAAACCCAAAGTCAACAGTCATCCCAGGCTAGAATCCCTAAACCTGCACACTAACTTCAATGACCTGGCTGGGTTTCAGGTCATTTTTGTCACTCCACTCATGGGCCTTTGAGGCAGCCTAATTATATTCACGGATTTATTACTTCAACACATATCTGAGGGCCTGCTATGCACAAGGCAAAGTTCTAGGCATTGGGAGACAGTAGTGAAATGGAGACAAACCCCTACTCTCACGAAGCTTACATTTTAATGGGGAAGAAAGATAAGAGATACAAAAGCAAAATGAAGAATACGCTAGGATGTTGAGAAAAATGAACGAAAGTGACAAAGATAAATTAGCTAAAGAAGGCCTTTTGAGGTGGCATTTGAGTAAACCTAAAGGGAGTGAGAGAAAAAGCCAGGAGGTGCTCAGGGAAAGAACATTCCAGATCAAGAAAAAGTCAGAGGCATATAGGGGCCTTGGAGGCATTCTAAAGACTTAGGCTTTTACCCTGAGTGACATTAGGGCCCACTGAGGGTTTAAGGAAAGGTATGATCTAACAGAGTCATGCTGGCTGTACTGCTAAGAACATTTTGTAGACAAGGGTAGCGGCAGGGAGACTTACTACAATAACTGAGGTGAGAAGCGATAATGATGATGCCTTGACCAAGGTTTGAGAAATGATCAGATTTCAATTATATATATAATATGTATTTGGCTGTGCTGGATCTTAGTTGCGTGGGATCTAGTTCCTTGACCAGGGGTTGAACCCAGGCCTGCAGCATTGGGAGTACAGTGTTTTAGCCATTGGACCACCAGGGAGGTCTTCAACTATATTTTGAAATGGAGCCAACAGGATCCAGAATGGGTTGGATGTAGGTTGTGAAAGAAAGGAGTCAAGGTCT
The DNA here is from genome assembly GCA_006410615.1 of Neotragus moschatus. Taxonomy (NCBI): domain Eukaryota; kingdom Metazoa; phylum Chordata; class Mammalia; order Artiodactyla; family Bovidae; genus Neotragus; species Neotragus moschatus. Next base: position 3,395,041 of record SJYA01002443.1, read on the forward strand.
GAGTGAACACCTGGAAGGATGAAGCTGCCATTGACTTCTCAGGGGAAGCCAGAGAGGAGCAGGTTGGGGGTGGTGGTGGAGTATTTCTGGTTTGGGGAATTTCTATTTCAGATACCTGGAGTTGAACAGGGAAAATGTTAGTAACTTTCTAGGAGGAATGAAGCCACTCTAGCTCTTCCTTTTAGACAAAACTCACAAATATGGACTGGTAAAGCTATGGTCTTCCAGTAGTCTTGTATGGATGTGAGAGCTGGACTATAAAGCTGAGCACCAAAGAATTGATGCTTTTGACCTGTGGTGTTGGAAAAGACTCTTGAGAGTCCCTTGGACCACAAGCAGATCCAACCAGTCTATTCTAAAGGAGATCATTCCTGGGTGTTCTTTGGAAGGACTGATGCTAAAGCTGAAACTCCAATACTTTGGCCACCTGATGCGAAGAACTGACTCATTGGAAAAGACCCTGATGCTGGAAAAGACTGAAGGCGGGAGAAGGGGACGACAGAGGAAGAGGTGGTTGGATGGCATCACTGAGTCAATGGACATGAGTTTGAATAAGCTCCAGGAGTTGGTGATGGACAGCATGCCAGGTGTGCTGCAGTCCATGGGGTTGCAAGGAGTCAGACACGACGAATCGACTGAACTGAAGATAGTCTGTTAATCCTATTAGAACACTAATAGTTTTGAACAGGGAAGCAGTATCTGCTGACAATCTAGCCCTTTAAGATGAAGTATGTTTTGCTTAATCTGCATTTTGAAACTTATTACTATGTTCTTGAACTTCCCCCCATTCCTCTATTTTTAAATGTATATCCTATTTTCCTCCTGCAAGCTGTAGATTCCCGCCCAAAATCCCCCATTTTCGTGATGCTTGTAAATTTCCCCTGCCTTAAAATACAGATGCTGTGAATTCCTTTCTCTGTACCAAAGATCTAGAATTCTTTCCACCAATAACTGTTTCACAATTTCCTCCACTCATATCAGGTACTAGAAACCTCATTTCAAATGAACTGATTATCAAAAGACTGAGATCTGAACAATGGAAAAATAATTAGTACTTCTTACCTCCAATTAGAAGTAGCTTTGGCTCTCAGCATTCCAATAGTCAAGTAAAAACAGAACGGAGGATGTGTCTAGACTACTCCCTGTATATATCGGCTGATCCATGTACACTGGCTACTGCTTAGTCATTCAGTCATGTCAAACTCTTGGTGACCCTTTGGACTGTAGCCCACCAGGCTCCTCTGTCCACAAGATTTTCTGGGCAAGAATACTGGAGCAGGTTGCCACTTCCTCCTCCAGGGGATCTTCCTGACCCAGGGACTGACCCAAGTCTCCTGCATCATCCCACATCTTTACCCGCCGAGCCATCAGGGAAGGCTATGTACACTGGAAATCCTTTCAATAAGGGCCCCACAGCACACACTCATGCAAAAACCGGTAACTCCACATTAGTTAACACCCAAGGGTGTTTCTAACTTACTCATGAACCCCTATGACAACCCCATAGTCCCCATTTTATAGATGAGGAAACTAAGGCACAGAAAGGTTAGGGAAGTTACCCAAAGTCACACAGCTAGTAAGTGGCAAGGTTAGAATTCACAGCCGAGGATCCTGCCCTAGAGACTAGTCTGAGCCACAAAGCCCTGTCACCAACGTTGTCTCTGCTGCTGCGCATCACTGCTGGGGCAGGCACCATTTCACATCAGCAGATGGCCATCCACCTGCAGTATTTATCTGGAAGCAGCCCACTTCTTCTGGTGTTTAGGATCATGGCCACAAGCCACAGTGCCTAGGCATTGATTACTTAAATGGCTGGGAGACAGAGACAAGGACAAAAGTAACCAACCATATCCATTTAAAAGAAAACTGATCAAACAAAAGTCTTACGATAAAAACTTTATTGTCTTAAATATCAAATGTTTTACACGACTTTTTCTTCAGAAAGTTCCTAATAAAAAAAGAAAAATAAAATAAAAGTGTTTTGATTACTTAGGGCTGACTTACATTTCAGTATGTGACAACAACTCAAACCCAAATGCATCTAGCTCACTCAGCGGCAGACAGGTCCTGTGTCCAGCCCCTAAACCAATGGCACAATGCAACCAACTGTGGGATTCCTGAGTTTGGTTCCCTTAAGTTCTCAGAGTTTTCCCAACTCTCAAAACCAAAGCCTTATGGGAGTGAGAGAGCTGTTGGCAAGCCTATTTTGCCAATCAGCCTAGTTCTTGTAAGATGCAGTAGTCTCAAAGCTCAAAGAAAAATCAGGAAACCAATAAAAGAACAATTCCAAGAACAAATAAGAGGGAAAGAGGGGTTTCTATTTGCTAAAATTTGCCAAATATGGCTACAAAACTGGTAAACAAACCTTATTTGAGTGCAAAGGCCATTAGCACAACTTGCCATGGAAATGAAATTTTGAATAAAAATGAGCCTTCAATGTTCATTGTAGGTGCACAGTTCTAAAAAAAAGCAAATTCAGCATATGCTGAATTGATCTGAATATATAAGAAACTAAAGAGGTCTACCTTTCTTTAAGCCACTGATGCATCCTTCAAGGCTTAATGTGAAACAAACTCCTGGTAAACAAAATACTATATTAATTATGTATCTTCCCAGGAAAAAAATATCTACCAGCACACCTCTTTCCCAAGTTAGCTAATGAAGACCTCTTTATGGTACATATGAAGAGAAATATAATTCTGTAAAAATTATTCTAATTTCATATTCCACATCCCCACCCCGTCTCCTTATTTTAGGTAAATTTCCCATCTTCTACACCCTTGCACCAACTTTCTCTGTAGATTTCATTCCGTAAAACTGTGCTCTAAAACTTTTCTGCTCTACCCNCTTTCTCTGTACCAAAGATCTAGAATTCTTTCCACCAATAACTGTTTCACAATTTCCTCCACTCATATCAGGTACTAGAAACCTCATTTCAAATGAACTGATTATCAAAAGACTGAGATCTGAACAATGGAAAAATAATTAGTACTTCTTACCTCCAATTAGAAGTAGCTTTGGCTCTCAGCATTCCAATAGTCAAGTAAAAACAGAACGGAGGATGTGTCTAGACTACTCCCTGTATATATCGGCTGATCCATGTACACTGGCTACTGCTTAGTCATTCAGTCATGTCAAACTCTTGGTGACCCTTTGGACTGTAGCCCACCAGGCTCCTCTGTCCACAAGATTTTCTGGGCAAGAATACTGGAGCAGGTTGCCACTTCCTCCTCCAGGGGATCTTCCTGACCCAGGGACTGACCCAAGTCTCCTGCATCATCCCACATCTTTACCCGCCGAGCCATCAGGGAAGGCTATGTACACTGGAAATCCTTTCAATAAGGGCCCCACAGCACACACTCATGCAAAAACCGGTAACTCCACATTAGTTAACACCCAAGGGTGTTTCTAACTTACTCATGAACCCCTATGACAACCCCATAGTCCCCATTTTATAGATGAGGAAACTAAGGCACAGAAAGGTTAGGGAAGTTACCCAAAGTCACACAGCTAGTAAGTGGCAAGGTTAGAATTCACAGCCGAGGATCCTGCCCTAGAGACTAGTCTGAGCCACAAAGCCCTGTCACCAACGTTGTCTCTGCTGCTGCGCATCACTGCTGGGGCAGGCACCATTTCACATCAGCAGATGGCCATCCACCTGCAGTATTTATCTGGAAGCAGCCCACTTCTTCTGGTGTTTAGGATCATGGCCACAAGCCACAGTGCCTAGGCATTGATTACTTAAATGGCTGGGAGACAGAGACAAGGACAAAAGTAACCAACCATATCCATTTAAAAGAAAACTGATCAAACAAAAGTCTTACGATAAAAACTTTATTGTCTTAAATATCAAATGTTTTACACGACTTTTTCTTCAGAAAGTTCCTAATAAAAAAAGAAAAATAAAATAAAAGTGTTTTGATTACTTAGGGCTGACTTACATTTCAGTATGTGACAACAACTCAAACCCAAATGCATCTAGCTCACTCAGCGGCAGACAGGTCCTGTGTCCAGCCCCTAAACCAATGGCACAATGCAACCAACTGTGGGATTCCTGAGTTTGGTTCCCTTAAGTTCTCAGAGTTTTCCCAACTCTCAAAACCAAAGCCTTATGGGAGTGAGAGAGCTGTTGGCAAGCCTATTTTGCCAATCAGCCTAGTTCTTGTAAGATGCAGTAGTCTCAAAGCTCAAAGAAAAATCAGGAAACCAATAAAAGAACAATTCCAAGAACAAATAAGAGGGAAAGAGGGGTTTCTATTTGCTAAAATTTGCCAAATATGGCTACAAAACTGGTAAACAAACCTTATTTGAGTGCAAAGGCCATTAGCACAACTTGCCATGGAAATGAAATTTTGAATAAAAATGAGCCTTCAATGTTCATTGTAGGTGCACAGTTCTAAAAAAAAGCAAATTCAGCATATGCTGAATTGATCTGAATATATAAGAAACTAAAGAGGTCTACCTTTCTTTAAGCCACTGATGCATCCTTCAAGGCTTAATGTGAAACAAACTCCTGGTAAACAAAATACTATATTAATTATGTATCTTCCCAGGAAAAAAATATCTACCAGCACACCTCTTTCCCAAGTTAGCTAATGAAGACCTCTTTATGGTACATATGAAGAGAAATATAATTCTGTAAAAATTATTCTAATTTCATATTCCACATCCCCACCCCGTCTCCTTATTTTAGGTAAATTTCCCATCTTCTACACCCTTGCACCAACTTTCTCTGTAGATTTCATTCCGTAAAACTGTGCTCTAAAACTTTTCTGCTCTACCCTCTCACATTTTAGTCCCCAGTATGTAACTAACAAACCTGCAAGGATATTCTAATTGTAAACTTCATAAGTCACTGTAGTTAAGGTTCAGAAATTCTACCTGTATCCTCAGGATTACCACATACATGGTGATGGGCTCAAGAATGTCCTTTTGATGGAGCTGTCCTGCAGAAGAGGTTTGTCAGAGGCCTGAATTTTCTTGTAAATAAATTCTGCCCATCTAGTCCCAGAACCATTGCTTGCTACATTCTCTGCTCTAGAGTTCTATTTTCACATTTTGCACTCAACTGCTTTAAAACAGCAAATGTTCCAGAATTCTCTGCTAAGTCTTGATGGCCCAGATGGTTAGTATTTCAGAGCAGCTGGCTCAAAGACGGCAGGAAGGATGCCACAGCACAGTCCACACTTCTACCCTGCATGGAAGGAGGTCGTGATGGAAGGAAGAGTTGACCGTCACTGGTGTACATTAGGTCATCTTCCATTTACCTGCAGTTTTATCCTGCCTGTTCCCCCTCCACCAACAGTGTAAACTGAAGTCTGTCCTTAATCTCTTCAAGTATTTCTACCAAATGTTAGAACATTTTTTGTTGGTTTCTCCAATCTCATTTTTTCAAAAACATTTTTAAGAGTAGTTTTAGGTTCTCAGATTCCATTTTGAGCCTGCTTTTCCGTTTTCTCTGAATTTGAACCAAATCATCCCAGTACGACTTTTAAAATAAATGATGCTAATAGGCAAAATAGATCTTGCACTTGAAGCTAAGATTTATTTCATGTCTCTTGACGAGACTGAGAGCTTTACAGGGCAGTTTCCAGTTTGTTTCAGTACTGCTGTTATCCTCAGTGCTCACCATCACTTAATGTCTCATGAGTGAATAACAAATTCTTATTCAAAGATTCAAACTGCAGTCTGAGAGTAACAGTTCATTGTTCAAACAGGTTTTCTTGAACTTCTTTTGCTTTCACTGCTGTAATATTGATAGCACAACAAGAACATGATAAACACATAGAAACCATTTTTGCTTTTTGTATGCCTGATGCAAAAAAGCCATGTCATAATACTTCTATGGAAATCTAATCCTTCTGGGAAATCAAATGATTTGGTGCAGGATAACTCAATCAACAATAAAGCTGAGCCCTTAGGACACTCCATACATGCCTATCTCCAGGAGGGCCATTTTCAGACATTCTCCACCCTTTCCCACCCCAACTCGAACTTGATGCCTCTGCTATTTGGAGAAACTAAGGCACAAGAGAAAATCAAGCACATCAAAGGTTCCTCCCTTAAGTTCTATGATTTATATGATTAACTCCCAAGTAACATCCATCGAGGGAATACTACTGGGGAACCTGAGCCATGATTTGACATTTCTGGTTCTCAAGGTCATGCTTTGAGTTTACCTTGTTGAAAATCGGCATGTTTAAATCTTTCAGAAAGAAAGCAGCTATCTTAATTTATGGATCTCCTAACGTGAAAAGTAACCTTCATTTTCTCAGAAGGGGAACTCTTTGAGAACTGTTTGTTTCTAGTTCAGCCACAGACTACACTAAGTCACCAAATTCAAAGGAGAAATTTGCCTTTTTGGTATTTGTGCTAAAGAATGCACAATCCAGTTAGCTTCTCTTATGATATGCTACCAGTGATAACAAGTTGGAAACATGCAGCAGTTCAATTGCCCTGCTTACACTCTCTGCAGGTGACAAACCGACAGGAAAAGGAAATCAGAATGTATTGCAACTCTTCTGACCAGTGACTTGCAAGGTTGTTTTTTATAAACATGGTGGGATAAAAGTCTTCACCATGACTGAAGACTGTTATCTGAAGATTAACAAATGTTTGCTTTTTAATCTATGTAAAATTAACTGCAGGATATCTATCACACATGTATATATACACGAGTTAATGGTTATAAACCAACCCAAAGTTTTATGGCTTTTGCTAGAGATAGAAAAGCTGTGCTAAGGGAAAAACAGGCAGATTCCACCTCAACTGGTTATCATAAAATCAGTAACACAAAGTCTCATATATCTTTTCATGTAACTTTTTCACTGGAGAAACCCTTTGGGAAAAAGTACACGGTGTGTGTCTTCCTTTGTATTGGAGCTCTGCAAAGTTTTGTAGGCTGCAAGGCAGAACAGTTTTCACACACACTTACCATCTATCTAGTTCCCTTTGCCAAGCAACTGATAATCTTTATGATAATGGATAAAGCCCAAACGGTGGGATGAAGGCTATTAGACGATGTCTGGATGCCTAAAGAGGTAAAAGTGGAAATAATCCTTACCAGTGACAATGGCAAAATCTAGAGCCTATAGCTGTCTGGTTACCAAACACATTCTTACACACGGGAACCAACTTGAAGGAAATCTTCTCCTCTCTTTGGTGAATAAGCAGACACCACTCTTGGAGGTAAGCACTGTTCACAAGGCTGTCCATTACTGATTACGACAAAAGAGCCATCCAAGAAAGCAGCCCACACTGGTAATGGCTGGCCTCACCAGTTCTGCTGGCAATCAGAGGAGTTCACAATGATTTTATCTTATTCTTGGAGAAGTTAATCTCTAATTTCTGCACTTGGCATAAAAATTGACAACGAAGGTTCACTAATGTCATGTTCTTTAATTCCTTTTGTTTTAGAACTGCTAAATGATTCAAAATCCTGACAATGTCAACAATTTTTACTTTCACACAAACAATGGACAGGAAGATTTAAAAAAAATCAAAAGCAACTATAAGTTGAAAAATAAATGATGAAAAAGGACAGGGATATTTGGCAAATGGTTAAGCTCATCCAAAGTATTCCTAATAAGAATACGTGTACAACTATAGGCCTACCTATTGAATTTTCTCCTAGAAATAAATATACATATACATACAATAAAAGCTATTGTAATGAAACCTTTTCTGGATTGATATTCTATAGCCCACCTGGGATTGACCTCCAAATCTCCACACTGTGAAAATTCAGTGGTTAAGTCTCTGAGCAGTGTTCAGAGGAACTGCTTGAACAGAAAACTAAGAGGCCCATCTTTATAAAGAAGGCCTTCTGGAGGAGTCTATTGTCATCAATAAGTCCTCCCACCCTACACTCACCCCACTTTGTAACCCTAAAGACTGATAAGCTCAGAATAAATTCCCAGTCATTCTCATAAAGCAAATCAGGGGCCCATTGTATGGCTACTAAATTTTGTTGCAATCATAGCACCACTACTTAACTGCAGTCACAGCTCTAAGAGCTGGTTGACAGAAATCCTATTAGCAGGTTCCTAGTGTATCTTGTATCTTTGGCGTAGGGCAGGCAAAAGGGTCTACAGCACAGGATTGTCTAAAAGAACACTTTAAAGACAATCTGGCTAACTTGTTTCGAGCGCCACCCTGAACACAGTAAGCGACAAGTCTTTCTGTCAACCATTTCCTAACTTCAGAGAATCACGAGGAATCTATGCGACTTTCTGTCATACTACTCTTAGCTCCTAATACACATACAAACATCACAGCAAAAAGAAAGAAGATGGAATAGGGTAGAAGAGCAATGTCTAAGTGCCCCCAAATTAAGATTTTAAAAAACTCCTGAGATATGAGCCTCCATTTTTGATTGTGCTCAATGACATAAATTTTGATGGAAAGAATAACTCTCAAAGAGAGCAAGACTTTAGACAAAAATCACTTAACATTAAAAGTTCACAATTCACCCTTCTGAAGCTTCTGTTTCAGACACACTGCAAATCATCACCTGGAATCAGGAATTATCATTCTCAAAATTCTCTTCAATAAAACCAGGACTTCAGATTCCTGCTAGGTATATAAGAGAGTTTATCTTTCAGGAAAAAAAAAAAAAATCTAAAATCTACCCAGTAGAATTATTGCACAGTGGGGCCCACAGGACAATGATTTCCAAGGGCTAGTCCTCATATAAAAAAAGGCCACAATAAATACATCTATATACTATGCCCCACTCTATCTTGACATGGTAAACACAAATATGACGCATCTTGCTTTAAAAAAGAAACTCCTGAGGAAAGAAAGGGATGGAAAACTCTACCAAGGCCACGTGAATCAGAAACTCCAATTATTATTTCCACTGCCATGAAAAGACACTCACCAAACAGACTGACCATTCCAAGCACCAAGGTGAACCAGTGACAAGGTTATTACACTTGAATATTTCACTCACAACACAGCTCAAACTGAGCTTTAGAAGAACTTCCTACAAGTTGAGTTTGGAAAGGAAATAAACTGCTGGCAACCAACCCATCAGCTGAACATAAGTTCACCATGAGTCATTAAGGGTTGAGATGTCATCAGTGAGATGCTACCAAACCCAATCACTAGTAAATTCCAGCATTTAGAGCATCATTTCACTCACAACAGTTGTTGAAACATCATCCATTGGCAAATGTGATTACAGTTTTTCCTTTCTTTTTTTAATCTGGGTAGCACCATGTTACACTCTGATGTTAATTCCCTCACAAAATCCCACCCAAGGTATCTGGCAATCCATGCAGTAGCCTGTGAGGTACAAAGCAGCCCAAGTTTTAAGCCCTCCCAACTCAGTGCATTAAAATGTCAAATCCTAACCACACCAATGGAAACATGCTACTCCAGGAAATATTCTTCAACTATTCTTCAATTTCCTATTACAACCGATGAATCATAATGCATTCCAAACATCAAACCATGTGATCGAGTTTGTAAACCAAAAAATGAGCAATAAGCCATACCTTGCCTACAGCACATCCACAGCCACATCATGCTCTCAGCTGCATGGGTGGTGGGATTTTCTCATGGCTTCTGCTTTTCAAAGCACTCACTCTCATTCTAAAAGGGTATGCTATACACAAAACCATCAATTTTATTCCAGAATACATCATCTTAATGATAATAAAAAGCTTCTGTGTGCACATACTGCCAATACATTTAAAAAGGCCCAAATTTTAACAAATAGGATAGACAAATTCATCAGACAAGAGATCATAAATTACTTTGGCCGAAAAAAAATCTAAAAAAAAAATCTGGCTCAACATTCTGCTTGCAGGTTTCTACATATACTGTATATGTGGTGAGTGTGTGTGTGTGTGTGTGTGTGTGTGTGTGTGTAGATATACAGCTTTTTTTTTTTTTAAGGGAATAAAGTATTGTCTAGCCCACTTTTCCATGGTTACGTAGGAACTACAATGTTCTTTGCTAGCAAGACAAGAAGTGCAAGGTCTGCATTTCCACCAACTCGATGCAAAGCCCCAAGAGCTTCCTGCAAAGTAAAGCCGGCACGGAGAATCCGGTCAATGTCTGCAGCAGGAAAAATTAACGGTGCAAGAAAGGAGGGACTTGGTGACGGATGGCTGGTAGATGGTTCAAATCCTAGAAGTGGCCCTGCAGCTTCAGGACAGACATGTTCCCTGGCCTCAGGCCTGTCTGTCACTGGATTCTGTGTGCCCTGACCCAAATCTTTAACCAGGATGCAAGCGGGTGATGAGGACTCAGTTCGCTCAGAAGTCTGCTTGAGTGTATCCTCCTCATCTGCTAACAGTCTGGGTGAAATCTCTACACCTAAGGTGCAATGTAGTTGATTAGACGCTTCTGCTGAGGCTACAGTAACAGAACTACTCTTGTTTACTGACTCCTTGGGCTTGGGGACACCTTCCTTATCAGTTAACAGGCCATCACCTGGACCCCTCAAGTTAACAGTGTCTGCATCTTCCACTTCAGCATCTGCTGATGTGTCTGTTGATTCTTCTGTCTTCACTGATACAGATATGGCCTGATGACAGGAGACCTGTGAGCACTGTTCATTCTGGGTTGCTGTAAGACGCTCATTTTGGTTCCATCTTTCAGAAAGGTCCTTAATACCTGTTTGGCCCTCAATTACTGTCTCTGATTGACAGATACCTTCTTCAGATGTGTTTTCTGAAGCTGGTTTACTACTAATGACCAAAAGTTCATGAAGTTCCTTCAAGGCTGCTGTTATGGATGAGCAAGATTCCTCTGTTGACTCTACAGAGGGCTGACAACTGCCACAGAGACTTATTAAAGAGGAAGGGCGATCCTCGCATTCTTTACTTGTTTCAGACATTTCAACATTACTTTCTAGAAGCTGTAAATCCTGAGTAGAAATGGAATTACTCGAAATTTCAGAGGAAGGGTTACATTTTGATGTTTCTACTTCCATCAAGGGATTATCTAAGATGAGATCAGATGCACCAATGTTCTTGACATTGGTATTCTGACCTCTTGAATTCAGCACAGCAACTAGGGACTGTTCGACAATATCTACTTCCATAAGTGTTTCTGAATTTGAGCAGCCAAGGCATCCTGAAGGTAGAGTATCTTTCCCTGTACCCGGAAGGTCCACGTTCTGCTGTAGCCTGTCTCCTTTCATTGCAGCTTCTAAACCAGCACTGCTTTGCCATCTTTCTCCAAGAAGTTCAAGGTCCCCAGTGTGACAAAGATGGTCTTGGTCATGTGAAGCACTCTGTTGTATAACCTCATGCCGTCCATTCCTTGGTACTTTGTGCTGCTGAAGGCCACTCACCTGACTTGGGTCCTGATAATCTGGGTGCCAACCTTTCTCCCCCGCGAGCCTCTGCGGTTCTTGCATCCCAGTAGTCGTGATAGATAAACTAGCTTCCTGTCTTGTGTGGAGATGAGATTTGAGGCCCTGGGTGCTTCTTTCAGCAGATTTCTCTAGATGATCTGCAACAATGGCTTCTTCGAGTGAATTCTGCAAAGGCATAGCTGGATTCTGGTTTGCTGGAGCACTGTCTGCTGAAGGAGCACAGTCAGAAAGATCCTGTGGAGGAAGATGTTCTTTCTGCTCAGAGGTTATCTGGAATTCAGCTGAAGCCTTCAAAGCCTTCACAGCTTTAGGTTCAATGCTGTCTGGGTCACTGGGCTGGATAGGGCTGACTGAAGCAGAGACAGAGTGAGCAAGACTTGGAGGATTACCAATCTCAGGACTCAGTCCTGGAGGATGGGCTTGATGGTTAAATCCATCTGAAGTTGGTAATGATGACATTCCCAGTGAGGTAGTTTCTTTACCGCTTTTCTCTACAGAGAACGACAGTGAAAGGAAAAAAGATTAATTGGCAAGTTACAAAGGCCACTGAATTATCAAAAGATATAAATTTAAACAGGATAAAATTAGGTCCTTAAGTTGGATCTGTCTTATATTCACAGACTTTATACATGAACCATTCTCATTGTGGCAAACAACATCACAGCATCAGAATAAGAGGTAGGCATGTTCTTGACAAACTATGTGTGTTGGAATTCAATAATTTTTATTTAGGTACCACAGAATGGCTGAGTTAGTCCTCAAGACTGAAAGATATTTATGTATCTTTACTTTCAGTGGGTTTAGAACTCCAAAATACTTTCTCCAAGTGTGTTCTCTCTACCACTTGCCCTCAAGCCACCTGGAAGCTTGCTAAGCATGCAGACTGTAGGACACCATCCTGAGGAATAAACCGAGGACTCTCTTTCTTCAGTAAGTTATGCAGGTGATTCTTAAAACCACAATATAATCTTGAGGATTTTGGTACTAGGAAGATTCTCCTGCCAATTTACTTCAGTGTGTCAAATGTGAACCCTGAGGAGTCTACAGCTAGGTATATCTCGGATTTATGTCTGAGAAATAACCATGTGATACTACTCAGGGACATCCAGAAGACAGAGAAGCAAATATTCTATTTATATCCGAACATTTCAAAAACTGTGTGAGTTTGACTCAGAACAAAAATAAAGCTAAAGATCAAACAGACTAAATCTCAAATTATTATCTTACCAAACAATGCAACTTTAAAAAGGAGTATCAGTTACTTTATCCCATTAACACAATATAAGAAAATTTACAAGAACATTCCCTACTTTAAAGGCAGGGAAACGGGAGGAGAGGAGGGCAGTGGAGGACTATAGTTCATAAATTTTCCAATAGGCAATAACAATGTAGATTCACTGCAACTTACTGACCATTCATAAAAGATTGAAGGATTAATTATCACACCTCTAAACAAACATCATGATGTCATTAAACATCAGTTCCAACTCTCCTTCTGCTACTAATCCATCCAACTAAAAACTGACCTCCATGCAATTATTACATAATCTTTAATTAAAAGTCAAAGGCTGGTAACAAAAATGACATCACAATACAAATTGTTAGGACAGGTGTGACTCAAATGCTTCATGTTAACTGTGCCTCAGAAGTCATGAAGCAATGCAGTTATGATTCAAGTGGCTCTAAATCATTCTAGTCCAACCTAGGTTAACAACATGAAAAGATAAAACACTCTGTCAGGAAGTTACTGCCTCCTTGTGAAACAATCTTTCTTACAGTTTAGGGGTAAACAGAAGAAAAGCATATATCTCAGTGCAAACTATATTCATTAGAGTTTGGAAACACTGTAAATAATTTTATTTATCATTCTGGACAGCTGACTCTGAAAGAGGTTCAATTTTCAGTTAATGGCAACAGAAAGATGCACTGTAGTGAAATGTCCATGTTAGCAGTGGAGAGCTGGGTGAAGGTAATGGCCTTTGGCAGCGGTATGTCAGTTATAATAACTGGGTGAGGCGAAGGTGAACCAACCTCAATGAATCCCGTATTCACTATGAAGGCACCGTATAGTCCTTCTGTAGCTGAGATGGTAAGTTTCACTGCCTAAGTCCTAAATGTAGGGGAGGACGAGGTCAGTACTACAGGATAGCAGAAGAGGATGAGAACAATGGACATTAATAATAATGCCTGTTTTAACCCATCCTCATGAGGAAAATGAAAGAAAGAAGCAATCAAATGCTATGTATCTAATTACAACCAGCCTGCAAACCCCTATAAATTCCTAGGTTGACAGTCTAAAAAGACTGCCTTTCTTCCTTTTAATAAATCAGTCAGTATACTCAGGCTGACATTTATTATATTTATGCTATAGGGAAATGGAAGCAGAGTGCCTCCTGTGGAAAAACTGTCAGGATAGGGAGAGAGGGAAAAGTCAAGTTTCTTGTGAGAAGATTAAACTTCAGTCCTGTCTGTGTTACTGACTCTGTAACCCTGGCCAAGTCACCTCGTCTAAGTTTCCATTTCTTCTTCAACAGGATGAAAACTGCTGCCCCTGTATAATGCTGGGACTTTTGTGTAGTAATGTGAAAAATATACTTCCAGTTTTTCAAAAGAAAGGGACTTATGAAATTCCTAACAATGTGGTTATCTTCAACAAGAAAGTGCTATGATGCTGATATTCACAATGGTCATCTGTTTTCACTGGGATTTTTTTCCTCTGTGGACTTTCTAATAGCTGATAAAATTTTAAATGGTAAATTGTGCTTAGATACGTATGTATGCCAACATACATATATATATATATACACACACACACATATATATACACAGGCTAGTTGTAATCAGATTAAACAAGGTGAACTGGTGAATGACAGAAGCTAAACTTTAGAACTGCTGCGGATACAAAGACTTTCAGACCACAGATGACGACTGGGTGGAAGGCTGAACGTGGTGTCTATAAATACCTGGTCTGGGGCCCACTCCAGCTGCAGTACACACACACTACATGCATCATGGCTTCTGACGCTCTGTTTGAATTAGGAAACAGACAAGCAAACTTGGGTTAGCAATGCGAACCACACAGCATGCAGGGCTGCAGTTCCCATTCCTTTGCCATCTTTAAGATCAGGAACTGCAGACGCAAGGTGGAGGAATGCTCTTGTAGCTTGAACATCAAAAAGATTTGCTAGTTGCTCTAATTCTCTCACAATACATAAAGCAATATGTCAACTTCAACAGATTTTCAACAGAACTTGGGAAGAAATTAATTTTCCACACCTACACAGAGAATTCATGGGCAAATGCATGAAAGAGATGAAAAAAGTAGATCCATAGATGGAATTACATGATATGGAAATCTTATGGAGTAAAAGTGAGCGAACACATTTGATAGTAACTTTCAACATCTCTTTCTCAGTTAAGATTTATTTTTAGAAAAAAATAATCCAAACCTGATTACCTATCCTGGCTTAACTTCTTTATTATTTCAAATACTCTGAATTAGTATTTTTAAATTATGTTTTAAAAGATAAAAAGATATTCTGTATAGAGTATCCACACCAAAGAGACAATTTTTAGGGAAAAATACATTTTACTACTATGTTTACAGTTAGGTGATTCTGATTAACAGTAGGATGCTGATGTTCCAAACAAATACAATATGATATTGAAGAATTATTTCACTATTTAAACATTACAAAAATTAGCACAAGCTATACACTGTCAGTTAACAAAAGGTCATCAGAGGTAAAGAGCCATTTCCTTTTAATCCTTTAAAAACTGGTATACCCCATTCACTATGGCTGAAAACATCTGTGGTGTCTATTTTAATCTCCTAAACTTTTTATTGAAAGAAAATAATTACTCAAAGAGGGTAATGGTTATATTAAAGTTAGCGTTGCTCAGTCACAGACACAATGTCATCCTCCAAAGTAAATGGGCCTAAGGTTAGTAGGTTATAAAGCACTAAGCTACTGTCAGCTGGTGTTTCTCAAATGAAAGCACCAAAACTGGGGAGAGGGGAAGAATAGAGGTTTCACAAAATGATAATACACGCTAATTTTATTAATAAATAGCATTATAACTAAGATGACAAGTTACAAAAAAAAAAATAATAAAACACTTTCTAACTAAGTATGTCAAACTCATTCAAGCTTGCCTTGTAGGTAAGATTGAAATTATTATCTGTCAGGTTGTTCAAAATTCTCCCCTTCATACAAAATACTAAATCATCACCCAAGTTGTATTTTATATGGAAACTGAGTCAAAAGGTGGTGGTGGAGTAGATTCTGAACAAAGCCAGCTTGGAAGCTCCATCTACAACTCACACTTACTCTAGAGTCTCAAGGTTAGATCACTGAATGTTCTCCAGTGACATGCACTGGCAAAAACTGGCTGCTTTTTGTTAAAACTCTTTTTTTTTTTTTTTGGTCTTTAGGAGAAAGCTATTCCTGTAACTTACAGCTCTAATATATTTTACTGTATCAGCAACTGCCATGTGTGATGGTTAGTCACTAATGAACGATTACAGCTCAAGACATTAAAATAACTCAAACTTCTCTTCAGCTTCTAGAAAATATATCCCAGAATCACTGATATGGAACAGATGGGAAAAAAACTTATCCATAGACATGAGATTTTCAACATTGACTGCATTCCTCCATTTTTACCCCAGAAAGCTTGGCTTGTTCTTTAAAGAAGTTACAACAACTGAGACTCGGGTGGTGGTGGAAGAAACCTTAGGTGGAAGCACTTTCAGTAGACATTAGACTTGTAGTTGCTCAGTCACAGACACAATGTCATCCTTCAAAGTAAATGGGCCTAAGAAATGAAAAAGAAAATTTCCAGGAAATGTTCCCTCAAAAGGAAGTGTCTGCTTACTATTATAATTTTCTTCAAGAAAAAAAAAAGACAAGAAAGATTCTTTATGAATCCCAACAAAATGTGCCAAAGCAAAGAACTCCCCAATGTATCCTGCACACACCATGGACAGCTGTTTCTGGATCTACTGAAACACAGGAGCTTTTCTATACTGTATGTGGAGATGTGAGGAGGCGGTAAGAAGACAAGAACACACCTATAACAGGACGGTGAAATGGATTATGAATTGGTCCTTATTCCCCTTTGAAGCCCGAACTTCCCTGGCTCACCCACCAATAACTAGAGTATTACTCGCGAGCTTGGCCATTCCAAATACCTGCATCCTCTACAGATTTTTGAAGGGCTTCTGCCAGTTCTTGGTCTGCAATCTCCTCTGGCCGTACTTCATCTCGCCCGGCCCCATATGCCAACCGGGCACACTCTGGTAACTCCCCCTCGGGAAGGAAGGTGGTCTTCGAGCCTGTGGTGCCAATCACGAGTACGTTCTTCTTGAGGTCAATGGAACACTTACAAAGAAGAAACCAAAGACAGATGATAGCAGAAAAAAACATGACTCAGGAAAATCCTGACCCTGAACTTCATAACTCCATTTATAAACAACATCGACAGAGATGACTCAAAACAAAAAACAAAACAAAATCAATGTTACCTAAATTTAATCTACGTGACATTGTTAATTTAGAATTTTTAAAAATATTTAAATTGTATAGCAGAATAATCTCTATGGGATATACTTTACACTTATTTGTCAAATACAGAAATGGTTCAGAATTAAATGTAAATGGTTCTGAATTTAAATGCAATACCTGCTGACTGCAAAAAAATCTGGAAAATTACCAGGCATAATCCATAGCCACACCTTTTAGAAATATATAAATGACTTTAAAAAATATAAATACAACTATATAAATGGTATGACTCAGTTTTATAGTTGCGCACTTTTGCTTTTTGCTTAAGTGTAAAAAGTACAGCTTATATTCAGTCTATACCAATGGTCTCAAAAGTCATACATGGACAAGGCAAGCACTATAAAAAAATATTCTAAGTTTCTGCTAGCCTGCTTTTCAGTATATTTTTACAATTACTTAATATAGGACAATTACACACATATGTTAAAGCTGGAGACTGCTAGTCTATACCATGACTTAAAAAGAGGAAAAGTTAAAAAAATAATGAAATAAAAATAAAAAGGGAAAGATTAGCATTGTTAATAAATTAGATTTAATTGGATTTTATTTATACATGAATTCACTCATTCCTTCAACTTAAAATTCTGCACCTTGATTATAGAGTATTGATGCAATATATTTTAGTGGGAATTTAATATTAAACATTTAGAAAAGAAAATTAGTGTGCTGCTTTAGCAGCACATATGCTAAAATTAGAATGATACAGAGAAAATGAGCATTGCCCGAGCAAGGATGACATGCAAATTTGTGAAGCATTCCATATTTTTATATTACTCAGTCATAAAAAAGAATGAAACAATGCCATTTGCAGCAACATGGATGGACCTAGGAACCAACATACTGAGTGAAGTAAATCAGACAAATTCTGTATATGCAGCATCTAAAAATATAGTACAAATGAATCTATTTATAAAATAGAAACTTAGTCACAGATATAGAAAACAAACTTATGGTTACCAAGGGAGAAGAGAGGGAGGGATAAATTGGGAGACTGGAATCGACATATACACACTACAATATATAACTAATAGATAACTAATCAAGAACCTGCTGTATAGCACAGGGAACTCTAGTCAATACTCTATAATGACCTATATAGGAACCTATATAATAATCTATATAAAAAAAGAATGGATATATGTATAACTGACTCACTTTGCTGTATAGCAGAAACTAACATAACAATGTAAATCAACTATACTGCAATAAAAAAAATTAAAAAAAATTAGTGACATAAAAATATTGACAAGATACAAAACCTTGTGTGAATTTTTACTAAGAGCACACTAATTCCTTCTTCAATGAGTTTATTTCAACACATTATTAGGCTTCAGAGTAGAAATATAAAAACCATTGCAAATGACCACATTTATAAATTATTCTTCCGTACTAAACAAACATTTTCAACATCTTATATAATCTTTTCCCTTAATCTCGATACTCTTCTTCCCAAGTACAATTTGGTCAACTACTAAGGACTTACTAAACTTTTACTCGCAGTAAAATCATCATTGTGTATTATGGACATAGCCCTACAAATCCATCAAAAAATTATTTGAATTCTACTCAGAAACTTTTTGCCTTTCCATGCTGTTCATGGGGTTCTTATAGCAAGAAACTTGTAGTNGTACTATTTGGTCAACTACTAAGGACTTACTAAACTTTTACTCGCAGTAAAATCATCATTGTGTATTATGGACATAGCCCTACAAATCCATCAAAAAATTATTTGAATTCTACTCAGAAACTTTTTGCCTTTCCATGCTGTTCATGGGGTTCTTATAGCAAGAAACTTGTAGTGGTTTCCTCCTCCAGTGATGCTGGGGAAGACTGAAGGCAAAAGGAGAAACGGGTGACTGAGGAGGAGATGATGAGATAGCTTTACTGACTCAACAGACATGAATTTGAGCAACCTCTGGGAGTAGTGGAAGACAGAGGAGCCTGGAGTGTTGAGTCCATGTGGTTGCAAAGAGCTGGACATGACAGCAACTCTGAACAACCCAGAAACTAAAAATTACACAAGAGAACCAAACTGTCCACTATAGTCTCAAAACAGATGGCAGGATTCAATAGATTCAGAAAGATTTCACAAAAGATTCTATTTCTACTGATACATAATTTCAAACTGTGTATGACAATATCATCAATTAAGGACCTTTCCAGGTTTGAAGTCACGCTTCTTAATTTTTCAGTATATGCAACTAAGGGAATGTGCAGTAATAACCATGTAAACCACAAAAAGCCAATGTGAAAAGAAAGTGAAACTCTTAATTACCTGATGCCGTTTCAGCATATCTAGTCCCAGAAGCATGTCCATGGGCTGTTCCTCAAGTATAGAGAAGGAACATGCCAGGAAATCACCTTCAATTTGAACCTGAGCTAAAGCACATGAAGAAAGGAAGAGGTTATCATTTTTCCAAGGGAAAGTTTAGAAATGTATCTATCATTCTGTGCAGTCAGTTAAAGCCAAGCCAAAGCACTCAAACAAGTGAGTAAAGTATGAAAATTCAGTAAGACAAATAATCCAGTTAAAAACCAATGAAAGCATCAGCTCATAAAATGGACTGGGTAGAAATAATGCTCACAAGACTTGGATTGATATGTGATACCTTTAGGATACATGTACCCCTGGTGAGGAAAGAATTTGAAAAAAGATGGATAAAGAAGATGTAGTACATATATAAAGTGGAATATTATTCAGTCATTAAAAAGAATGAAATAATGCCATTTGAGCAACATGGATGGACCTACTGAGTCTACTGAGCGAAGTCAGACAGAGAAGCAGAAATGTATGACATTTCTTACAATCTAAAAAAAATGATACAAATAAACTTACAAACAGAAAGAGACTCACAGACTTAGAAAACAAACTCATGGATGCCAGAAGGGATAGCTAGGGAGCTTGGGAAGGTCATATACACACTGCTATATTCAAAATGGATAACCAACAAGGACCTATTGTACAGCACATGGAACTCCACTCAAATGTTATGTGCCAACCTGGATGGGAGGCAGGTTTGGGGGAGAGTGGATACATGTGTTATGTATGGCTGAGTTTCTTCACTGTTCACCTGAAACTACCACAACATTGTTAACTGGCTATCAGTTCAGTTCAGTCGCTCAGTCATGTCTGACTCTGCCATCCCATGAATCGCAGCATGCCAGGCCTTCCCGTCCATCACCAACTCCCGGAGTTCACCCAAACTCATGTTCATCGAGTCGGTGATGCCATCCAGCCATTTCATCTTCTGTTATCCCCTTCTCCTCCTGCCCCCCAATCCCTCCCAGCATCAGAGTCTTTTCCAATGAGTCAGTTCTTCGCAAGAGGTGGCCAAAGTACTGGAGTTTCAGCCTCAGCATCAGTCCTTCCAATGAACACCCAGGACTGGTCTCCTTTAGGATGGACTGGTTGGATCTCCTTACAGTCCAAGGGACTCTCAAGAGTCTTCTCCAACACCACCCAGTTCAAAAGCATCAATTCTTTGGCACTCAGCTTTCTTTATAGTCCAATTCTCACATCCATACATGACCACTGGAAAAACCATAGCCTTGACTAGATGGACCTTTGTTGGCAAAGTAATGTCTCTGCTTTTCAATATGCTATCTAGGTTGGTCATAACTTTCCTTCCAAGAGTAAGCGTCTTTTGATTTCGTGGCTGCAATCACCATCTGCAGTGATTTTGGAGCCCCCAAAATAATGTCTGATACTGTTTCCACTGTTTCCCTATCTATTTCCCATGAAGTAATAGGACCAGATACCATGATCTTAGTTTTCTGAATGTTGTGCTTTAAGCCAACTTTTTCACTCTCCACTTTCACTTTCATCAAGAGGCTTTTTAGTTCCTCTTCACTTTCTAGCATAAGGGTGGTGTCATCTGCATATCTGAGGTTACTGATATTTCTCCCGGCAATCTTGATTCCAGCCTGTGTTTCTTCCAGCCCAGCATTTCTCATGATGTACTCGCGTATAATTTAAATAAGCAGGGTGACAATATACAGCCTTGACGTACTCCTTTTCCTATCTGGAACCAATATGTTGTTCCATGTCTAGTTCTAACTGGCTATGTTGCTACTGCTGCTGCTAAGTTGCTTCAGTCATGTCCTACTCTACCTCAATACAAAATAAGAAGTTTAAAGTTAGAAAAAAAAATTTTTTTAAAGAAAAAAAAGAGCTGTAACTACTGAAGCCTGTGTGCCTTGAGCCTGTGCTCCACAATAAGAGAAACCACTGCCACGAGAAGCCTGTGCACTGCAACCAGAGAGTAGCCCCCACTCACCGCAACCAGAGAAAGCCTGCCAACAGCAACCAAGACCAAGAGCAGCCATAAATCAATCACTAAATCTACTTTAAAAAGAAGAAAGACCAAGAAAAATTCCCCCAATTTTACTAGTGCTTGTTATAATCAAGTTTCTTTGCTTGAAGTCTCCTGCATTGCCTCCCTTCCTCAATTACTCCTCATATTTTATATATAGGATCTTTTAAGAAAATTACTTTGCTATTAACTGTATATTGGGAAACCCAGGTGGCTCAGTAGTAAAGAATCGCCCTGTCAATGCAAGAGATGTGGGTTCCATCCCTGGGTTGGGAAGATCCCCTGGAGGAGGAAATGGCAACCCCCTCCAGTATTCTTGCCTGGAAAATTCCATAGACAGAAGAGCCACAAGGATACAATCTAGGGAGTTACAGAGAGTTGAATACAACTGAAGCAACTAAGATACGTGTACATGTTTAAGATATGTGTACACATATCTTATGAACAGAAAAGTATGTGAGATACATATAGTACAAAGCATAATAAAACAAATGCCCATGCATCCATTTCCCAGGCTGAGAAACAAAACTAAGAAGTTCACAGCCTATTCTTTTCTTCCTCCAACCCTTCCACCTATCCTTGTTTTTATGCTAAACATTCCCTGCTTTTTTTTTTTTTAATAGTTCTTACTATTTTGTGTGATGTCTAAGCAACATTTTGGTTAGTTTTGTGGTTTTAAACTATGACTCACTTCTTCTCAAAAGATATTTTGAGATATTTTATTCCTGTGGATGCATGTGACTATATTCCTTTCACTTACCCCACCTCTAAGAGGAAGCAAGAGTAAGCACTGTAATGTCTAAGACACCAGCACTGATTTATCCATTTTGGTGCTATGGAACTTCCAGGCTGCTGCCAGTTTCTGCTGCTGTAAGCAGTGCTAACCTAAGTATTCTTGTGCTTGTCTCCTGGCATGCCATGAGCATCTCAATGGTATACTCCAGAAACATACAGGGTTTTAGGGGATATATTAGGTTCAGCTCTACTTGCTATTGAATTATTTTCCAAAATGTTTTTGGAAAGGTGCCACTGTTCCACCTTCTCCCAGCATTCAATATTATTTGATCTAAAATACGACAAGTAATTCTCTATTTCCCTGATTAATGAGATAAAGCAATTTTTACACACTTACTAACCATTTGAGTTTCCTCTTAAAGTACTTATTCAAATGTTTCTGTAATTTTTTATATACCACTCTGAGTTGGAGGATATATAAACATACAGAATATGCATAATTCTAAATATGAATCTTCTATTAGTTATATAGTTACTAAGTTCTTTCCTAGTTTGTTCATTTTCTTTGTGTTTGATGAAAAGTTCTTAATCTTAATTGGCTATATTATCAAATAATTTCCTTATCTTTTAAAGAAACCCTTCCCTACATAAAACATTCCCCTATATTTTCCTCTAAAGGCTTCAATGTTGCCTCACACATCCAGGCCTTTAGTCAACCTTAAGTTGACTTTTGTGAGACAGGGTCCAATTGTCAATTGTCCCTTTTTCCACACAGATCCCCAATTCTCTGAGCACATTTCCCAACACCTCCCCACTGCACCATAAGATTTCCTGTCATTTATCAAGGTTCACGTAAGCATGGGTGTGTTCCTGTTCTAGTCTTTTGGTCTTGATATCTGTTTGTTCAGTAGCTCAGCCATGTCTGACTCTTTGCGACCCCATGACTGCAACATGCCAGGCTTCCCTATCCTTCACNTGTGCTCCACAATAAGAGAAACCACTGCCACGAGAAGCCTGTGCACTGCAACCAGAGAGTAGCCCCCACTCACCGCAACCAGAGAAAGCCTGCCAACAGCAACCAAGACCAAGAGCAGCCATAAATCAATCACTAAATCTACTTTAAAAAGAAGAAAGACCAAGAAAAATTCCCCCAATTTTACTAGTGCTTGTTATAATCAAGTTTCTTTGCTTGAAGTCTCCTGCATTGCCTCCCTTCCTCAATTACTCCTCATATTTTATATATAGGATCTTTTAAGAAAATTACTTTGCTATTAACTGTATATTGGGAAACCCAGGTGGCTCAGTAGTAAAGAATCGCCCTGTCAATGCAAGAGATGTGGGTTCCATCCCTGGGTTGGGAAGATCCCCTGGAGGAGGAAATGGCAACCCCCTCCAGTATTCTTGCCTGGAAAATTCCATAGACAGAAGAGCCACAAGGATACAATCTAGGGAGTTACAGAGAGTTGAATACAACTGAAGCAACTAAGATACGTGTACATGTTTAAGATATGTGTACACATATCTTATGAACAGAAAAGTATGTGAGATACATATAGTACAAAGCATAATAAAACAAATGCCCATGCATCCATTTCCCAGGCTGAGAAACAAAACTAAGAAGTTCACAGCCTATTCTTTTCTTCCTCCAACCCTTCCACCTATCCTTGTTTTTATGCTAAACATTCCCTGCTTTTTTTTTTTTTAATAGTTCTTACTATTTTGTGTGATGTCTAAGCAACATTTTGGTTAGTTTTGTGGTTTTAAACTATGACTCACTTCTTCTCAAAAGATATTTTGAGATATTTTATTCCTGTGGATGCATGTGACTATATTCCTTTCACTTACCCCACCTCTAAGAGGAAGCAAGAGTAAGCACTGTAATGTCTAAGACACCAGCACTGATTTATCCATTTTGGTGCTATGGAACTTCCAGGCTGCTGCCAGTTTCTGCTGCTATAAGCAATGCTAACCTAAGTATTCTTGTGCTTGTCTCCTGGCATGCCATGAGCATCTCAATGGTATACTCCAGAAACATACAGGGTTTTAGGGGATATATTAGGTTCAGCTCTACTTGCTATTGAATTATTTTCCAAAATGTTTTTGGAAAGGTGCCACTGTTCCACCTTCTCCCAGCATTCAATATTATTTGATCTAAAATACGACAAGTAATTCTCTATTTCCTTGATTAATGAGATAAAGCAATTTTTACACACTTACTAACCATTTGAGTTTCCTCTTAAAGTACTTATTCAAATGTTTCTGTAATTTTTTATATACCACTCTGAGTTGGAGGATATATAAACATACAGAATATGCATAATTCTAAATATGAATCTTCTATTAGTTATATAGTTACTAAGTTCTTTCCTAGTTTGTTCATTTTCTTTGTGTTTGATGAAAAGTTCTTAATCTTAATTGGCTATATTATCAAATAATTTCCTTATCTTTTAAAGAAACCCTTCCCTACATAAAACATTCCCCTATATTTTCCTCTAAAGGCTTCAATGTTGCCTCACACATCCAGGCCTTTAGTCAACCTTAAGTTGACTTTTGTGAGACAGGGTCCAATTGTCAATTGTCCCTTTTTCCACACAGATCCCCAATTCTCTGAGCACATTTCCCAACACCTCCCCACTGCACCATAAGATTTCCTGTCATTTATCAAGGTTCACGTAAGCATGGGTGTGTTCCTGTTCTAGTCTTTTGGTCTTGATATCTGTTTGTTCAGTAGCTCAGCCATGTCTGACTCTTTGCGACCCCATGACTGCAACATGCCAGGCTTCCCTATCCTTCACTATCTCCCGGAGCTTACTCAAACTCACGTCCATCATGTTGGTGCCAACCATCTCATTCTCTGTCGTCCCCTTCTCCTCCTGCCTTCAATCTTTCCCAGCATCAGGGTCTTTTTTAATGAGTCAGCTCTTCACATCAGGCAGCCAGAGTACTGGAGCTTCAGCTTCAGCATCAGTCCTTCCAATGAATATTCAGGACTGATTTCCTGTACGGTTGACTGGTTGGATCTCCTTGTGTCCAGGGGACTCTTGAGAGTCTTCTCCAATACCACAATTCAAAAGCAACAACTCTTCGGTGCTCAGCCTTCTTTATGGTCCAACTCTCACATCCATACTTGACTACTGGAAAAACCACAGCTTTGACTAGATGGACCTTTGTTGGCAAAGTAATCTCTCTGCTTTTTAATATGCTGTCTAGGTTAGTCACAGTTTTTCTTCCAAGGAGCAAGTGTCTTTTAATTTCATGGCTGCAATCACCATCTGCAGTGATTTTGGAGCCCAAGAAAATAAAGTCTGTCATTGTCTCCCCACCTATTTGCCATGAAGTGATGGGACTGGATGCCATGATCTTTTTTTTTGAATGTTGAGTTTTAAGCCAGCCTTTTCACTCTCCTCTTTCACTTTCATCAAGAGGCTCTTTAGTTCCACTTTGCTTTCTAACATTAGGGTCGTGTCATTTGCATATGACTAAAGTTATTGGCATTTCTCCTGGGAATCAGGATTCCAGCTTGTGCTTCATCCAGCCCAGCATTTCATATGATATACTCAACATATAAGTTAAATAATAATACTAGATATAATAATGATATATAGCAGGGGAAGTNACTTTGCTTTCTAACATTAGGGTCGTGTCATTTGCATATGACTAAAGTTATTGGCATTTCTCCTGGGAATCAGGATTCCAGCTTGTGCTTCATCCAGCCCAGCATTTCATATGATATACTCAACATATAAGTTAAATAATAATACTAGATATAATAATGATATATAGCAGGGGAAGTTATTCCAGTGTATCTTGACTATTCCTGCCAAAAAGGGCCTACATAAAATTTAAAATTAACACATCAAGTCTCATACACACACAAAAGAACAATTTATTGGAGTTTTGAATGTATTACAATGTTTCTGTTGACAAATGTGGAAGAAGTACCACCTTCAATACATTGAACCTTCCTGTCCATGTTGTATCTTTCCTTTATTTAGACTTCCCTTATTGTTATAAGGTTTTCTCCACACCTATCATAGCCAAAGTTGCAAAACTGTACAAGTTCTCCAACCAAAAGGACACAAGGGACTGGTACTTATTTTGTCCCCTATTATCTTCTCACTAAAAACCATAAAAACAATAAGAATTCAGACTCTGAAGCAACTGGTTTGTGGTATTCTTCCCCAATTTCAGTCCTACTGTGTATAAAAAAGTATAGAAGAATAAGGTATTAAACTATCCTTATTCTACAGAAATCAGTAATAGAAAACATGGAGACTAATAAAGAGAAATATGAAAAGGAAAAAGGGTAGAAAAACTATCACTTGCAATGAAAGAAAAGTAACTTACAGTTAAAATAAAAAATCACTTGTTTATCTACAAAAACTAATAATACTTGATTGTATAAGGATATTAAGATGAATATTCAATCAGTGCTGGAGAAATCAGATTGATGACAGTTAACAACATCAAGAGCCTTAAAAGGTATTCACAATCTTGAATTCACTGAGGGGAAATCTTAACTAA
>SJYA01002443.1:3421693-3464457 GCA_006410615.1 Neotragus moschatus
GGGTGGGGGGGATCAAAAGCAAACAAAAATGCATGTCCATGTTATAATGACAAAGTATTAGGAAAAATCTACTCCAAAGATTGACCACTAAATCCATACAACAGAATCCTATGCATTTATTTAAATGATGCTTATGAAATTTATACTGGCATTTGGGAAATGCTACTTTTTCTAAAAAGGAAATATAAAATTCTACATATTACATGATCACCATTTACAAGAAAAAGATGCCAGAAAGAGTTATGTCTGGATGCTCCCACTGAGTCTCACTTAAAAGAATTATTTTTCACTTCTTTTTATATCTACACTTTGAAATTCTCCATGAGTATTTGCATGGATAACAAAAAGAAATAAACAACAAAAAAAGAACAATTCTGATTAAAGATAAAGGACTGAACACAACTCAATTTACTCCTAAAAAAAGCCACAATAAAAAGTCATTTTTTTTTCTTTTTAAAGGCACAAATCAATTAAGCCAAACACAATGGGAGAGACGACTGAAACGCAATTCTGGAACTAGAAAGCAGATTACAGTAAGAAACTAAGAAGCAACCCTTTCAAACATCACAGAACTCTCAAGAAGCTGACGAGCTGGTTGAAACAAATACTTCTGCCAACAGGGATGGAGTGAGCCCCAAGCAGGAGCACAGGCTGCAGGTCTATGGCAGTACAGATGGACCTTGGGGCTCTCCGCCCACACGCTGCTCAGCCAGGTGACTACTCACCTCCCCTCAATAGCGGACTGGAGGTTTATTTTCTTAGGGGTGAACCAGAGGCTCTTGTAATAGAAGTGGGGATAGAGGAAGACAGAGATACAATAAGAACCAAACTGAAAACTGAGGTGGGCGGGGAGGGGGCGGGTTAAGTGGGAGCTTACTGAGACTAGCCTTTTTCTCCATTCCAACTTACAGATCACCCACAATCACCAGGGCTGCGCACCCAATTAGTCTTCCCAACAGCCAGCCTTCTGATGTCTCATTCTTCAACATGAACAGATGCTAAGGACCACCAGAGGTTGAGAAAACCACCTAACATGAAAGAAAACTATACCAAACATCAAGGTTAGAAGGCAAAGTTGAAGAAATCTTGTTTTCTTTCTCCGAACACAGTGAAAGAAAATAAAACTAGAGGACAAGTCCACGATAGTAGATTATTCTACTTGAATATCAGACATCCCAGAGGGGAGGAAATCATTATCAGAACCATTTTTCCAGACTGAAAGGTTATCTAGTACAGTAGATGAAGAGAGGTCTACACCCAAGTACATCATTGTGAAACTTTAAAATACTGAGGTCAAAGAGAAGATCTATAAGCATCAGAAATGGAAGAGAAATCTCACCATGTAGATGATCAACAGTCAGAATAGCAGCCAGCTTCTCCAAAGCAATACTGATAAAAATCATGAAGGAAAGTGATTTCCAACTTAGCCTGGTAGAGTGTAGAGAAAGATACTGCTCTGATATTTAGGATTTACTTTATTCCAGTGCACTTTTTCCTCAGGAAGTTATTGGAAGATGTACTTTAATAAACTGAGGTGTGCCAAAAAAAAAAAAAAAAAGTATGTGATCCATATTATCCAGGGTTAAGACTGAAGCAAAAGGTATCCTTCAGGACCCAGATTCCAAAACAGCAGCTATGAAACAGCCCTGAACCACCAGGTTAGGCTGAAAGAGACCTCTTCAATAGGATGACATGTATAAAGGAGAGTTACACACTAGTAAGTGTTCAGGGATGAGTAACACATAAAAAAACCAATGACACACACTCACAGGCAGAACAACTACTAATTCTGAGAAAATACACTCGACATGAAAGGAAAAACAATCTTTTTCAAATAAATGGCTTAGCTCTCAATGGTACTTACATAGTCATGTCAGTATAGCACTGAAACCATGTTATTTAGAAAAATAGAGGTAACCACCAAAAGAAATCAGCTAAAACAGTGGAAAGGGATTATCTCTGAAGAACAGGAAATAGAAGAAGTACATAGGGGATTAGTGGTTTCTTTTTTGTAATCAGCTGAACTAATGTTACATATATAATTTGGATAACATATAGGATCTAAAATGTCTAAGGATCAGGCGTGCTGGATCAGATGCCCCTGCCCAAAAGGAATTTTTAAAGTCTACTACACTACAAAGACCCCCAGAGCCCTTCACTCACCTAGATGTACCCTTCCAATGATCTTCTGAGTGCCCACTCCTTTGGCGATTCCTGCCCACCGACGGTCTACCAGTCTCATTATATTACACCTTTCTGCACAAGCTTGGCTCATAATAGTCATCTGGGCACCTGGAGGAGGGGGAAAACATCAGATAAGAAAGACCAAATCCTCATGTGTGGGAAGATGAAAAAACACAGCACTAAGAAGAGGGCAGAAAGCAGGCCTACTCCCAGGCTCCTGTCAGTACGAAATCCTTCCTACCTAAGCAGGCTTCGTGCCACACTTAGTTCAACTTTCAGTTTCACACTGTCATCTGAAACATGGTGTGGAAACTTGCTGTTGAGGGAAACAGTATTGTTTAAATATAATGATTATATGACATTTTTAAACTTTAAAAACAGAAACCAAATATGCTTGGAAAGGATTTCCAAAAAGTCAGACTATGTCTACGGATGGGAACACTCAAGCACTGGCTGCACTCTTGGATCAGTTTTCACTGTGTCTCTAAACATCTTACCAAGTTATTTTTATTTCAAACTCTGGGACACTCTAACTGACCAGTTAAAAAATAAATCATGTAGTCTCTCATGAACTCTCCATTCTCTGCTCTAACAATTAGACCCTCTTTCCCATGAGGAAGAGGGCATTGAGGCCTTTTCTCTTTTCTCCTGGCTACATACTCATCCGCACAGCTGGAGGCTGGAGTGAGCCTCAGCAGAACACAGACACTTCTCTCATTTTTCTCTAGGGTCCTAATCTCTCCCAGAGAACCTAGTTTTCCTCCCTATGTGGTGGACCTGTCTTTCACGAAACCACTAGGTATAATCCTCTTTCTCCCCAAATAATTCTCTCTTTGAATTTCTCTCCTTGACAATGGGATTCTTTTTCTTATGACCATAAAATGCAGGCACTGTTCACTTTCAACCCCTCTTCTTATAGTCTTCTCCCCACTCTCAAACTGAGTTCCAGCCCTGTTAATAAATTCTGAGCAATTTCTGACCTTTCTTCTAACCATAGCCATCACCTTAGCTCACACTCTAGCCCTCTAGCTAGTGGACAATTTCTCTGTTTTTCAAATCACTCTGTAAGGGTATAGTTTAAAGCAAGGAAATAGTTCTGATCCTGAGGGGTATAGAATACTCCAGAACTGTCACTTCCTTCAATCTTCTTAAAATACTACCTCTTTCAGATCACTTATTCATCTGCTCAAAGATCTTTAAAACAACAGCTTTAAACCACATCACCACAGCCTTAGATCCCACCTTACCCTGGTCCAATTATTTCAAGCTGCTACAGATTGAATGCCTTCTTCCAAAACTCATGTTAAAACCTAATTCCCAATGTGACCATATTAGCAAGTGGGGCTTTGGGAGGTGATTAGGTCATGAGTGTGGAGTCCTCATGAATGGGATTCAATGCCCTTATAAAGAAGCCCCCAGAGAGCTCCCGTGTCCCCTTCCACCATGTGAGGACACGGGGAGAAGATGGCCATCTGTGAACTAGGAATCAGGCACGATATCTGCCAGGAAAACCTCTCAGCCTCCAGAGCTGAGATACAAATCAGTGTTGTTTACAAGCCACCCCGTCTACAGTATCTGTTACAGCAGCCTGGACAGATTCAGACACCAGCCTTACAGCCTGACTCCTAAACCTTCCACGCTACCAGGAGGAAATGTGTCTCCTTTGCCTCTTACTCACTCTGACCCTCCTGGGCAGTGCCCTCTCCTCGCCTTCCACTTCCTCCGAATTCCACTGAGGCTTTAGGGCCCAGCTCAAGACCCACCTCCCCAGCTGACTGTCCTGTCCCAGTGATCTCTCCTCTCACTCAATTCTAACACTTTCTGTTCATATTACTCAAGATAACTTAACTTACACTTTATGGGCACTTAAAAGTTCTTTGGCATTCGAGGAATGTTAGACTCAAGAAGGTCCAGAAATAATGAAGGGAAAGGCATTTTAGGAAGGCAATTCTTTTTTTTCCTCCTTCCTCACTCCACAAAGGCTAGTTACTGATGTAAAGTCTACAAACCCCAAATGACAGGGTCCCTTTCACCGCTCTCCTGCCTTTTCTCAAGGCTCAGGTCAAAGCCCCGATCCTCTCTCTACCCATGGAAACAGCTCAGTTCAAAGGGTTTCTCTTTGGAGAAGCAACATCTGAGCACCTCAGTCAGAGTGAGAATGTGGTCTTTATGTTCATCCAAGATGCACTCAGTTTTTGCACAGTGGTTAAGAGTTCTGGCTTCAGGTAGATCTGAGGCTTTACCCAAAGCCTATTACTCATGAACCGTGTACACCTGGAAGACTGGCTTCACCTGTCTATGTCTACAAGTTTCCTCATCTATAAAACAGGGGTACCAGAACATAGTTCATAGGTGTAATGAGGATTAAACAAAATGGAAGATGATATACATTAAGCACCCAGCATAGTGCCTGGCACATCGTAGGGGCTCAATAAATGCCAAGTGTCATCTCAGGGCCCCTTAGAAATTTGTCTCTGACTCATAGGAGCCCTATGAAACTCCAGTCTTATCCCCAAGCACTCAGCACTTCATAAATATTTTAAAAACTAAATAATCAGCAGATTCACTCCTCCCAGGAAGGTATGCATCTGAAACCTAGCACGTATTCAGATACTTTGTGGATGAACAAGAGGAGGAAAATCTCCTTGAGCAGGGGTTTTTACTATGCTAGGAACACAGCCTATCCCGCAGAATGAGGGCGGAAGACCACCTGACACATATACGGGGTTGCTCCGTGTGGTCTTATGAGAAAGCAGTAACTTGTTACTGAGAGAAAAGGTGCCACTTAGTACAGGCACTACTTGAATCCTCAAGTGGGGAACTCTTTGCTCCTGACCTGGCTATTAAGATCTTTAAGGGAAAGAGCCATGCCCCATACACCCTTACATTCCTCACAGTTCACAGTAAAGTGTTGGCACACAGACTAAGCTCAAATATCTGTCTGACCTCTGCATACCTCCTTATAGTTCCTTATTTTAAACCCAGTTACTCCCCAATTTTTTACAGAGGCATCCTATAAATTAGGATACCAAGTACGGGAAGGTAGGAAGATAAAGAAGACACTGCAAAATACAAAACTGGTTAAGGAATAATTAAAGAGAAACCTACTACAAAGAAAAAATTGGCAAGTGAAACAAAAGCCCTTGGGCTTGTTAGTTAGGTATCCAAAGGAATAGACACCGGTCTCCCCTTCTACCCGTGTCTGGTCAGATTGCTGGATGCAGAGACAAAGAAACAAAAGAGAGAGACGGCACCTGAGTCAACAAAGGCTTTCACAGGATGTCCATTCACTTTGCAGTTGATATAAAGCATCACTACTTGGCCAAAACTTTCTGGAGCCTCTTCCATGGCTATTGTCATGTTTTCCTCAATGTTCTGTTGCCTGTAACAAATCAAAACCAGGTATAATAATTGCATTGTTTTCATGAAGACAAATCTGTTTCAAAGTCACAGTATTAAAAACATTTGTACATATCATATGCTCCAACTATAGCGGCTGAGTCACAGAAATGACAATTGGTGCTTTACCCTGAAATATGTGATCTAGTAGGAGGAAGTGAGATACCTCATTGGCAGAAAATCTAAAGGCATATAAATTACCTTCACGCAAAAACAATTTTGTTCCCTTTACAAGTTCAGAAACAGGAAAATAAACTGGTAAGTAAGGGTCACAACCTGCTTCATCCTGGAGGTTGTAGGTTAGAATTTTACCAATGTTCCAATTTAAACTGAGGGTTTACTGGGCATCTGGGTACATTTCCTACATCCACTGCATTAAAAATAGTTTACAAATATAATATACAGGTGTGTCAACTGCTTGAATTGCATCTGCTGCTTAATTTCCAAGTCTGGGTTTCTAATCTGTGAAATGAGGACAATGATTTCTATTGTGGGACTGGTGAGAGGTATAAGGCATCTAGCATACCATGCTAAGGGCAGATGCTCAAAAATATCTACCTACTTGGGTACCTGTTAGAAAACTATACACACCTGTATAAATCATACTTCACCTAGTCCATCAAAGCATCTCTTCAAAAACGGAATGCATTCTAACATGAGAAAAGCAAAGGCGTTCCAGCTTACTCTAACATCTAAGATCTTCATTCCCAGCTCTTTTTTTTTGTTTGTTTGTTTTTTGATATGGATCATTTAAAAAAAATTTTTAATTGAATTTGCTACATTGCCTCTGTTTTATGTTTCATTTTTTTTTGACCCCCAAGGCATGTGGGATCTTAGCTTCCTAACCAGGGACTGAACCTGCACCCCCTGCAAGGGAAGGCAAAGTCTTAACCATTGGACCACCAGGGAAGTCCCCAGCCTACTGTCTTTGTGGGAACACAATCACACTATTTATTTACATGCTGTCCTATTATACACAGCTCCTTTCATACTGCACTGGCAGAACTACGTATTCCTGACAGACTGCATGGGCTGCAAAGCCTAAAATACTTACTATCTGGCTCCTCATGGAAAAAGTTTGCTGACCCTTATTCTTGACTGTGCTTCCCAGGGGGCTCAGTGGTAAAGAAAACACCAGCCAATGCATGAGCCACCAAAGACAAGGGTTCGATCCTTGGGTCGGGAAGATTCCCTGGAGGAGGAAACAGCAACTCGCTCCAGAATTCTTGCCTGGGCAATGCCATGGACAGAGGAGCTTGGCCGGCTATAATCCATGTGGTCACATGAGTCAGACTCAACTAAGTGACTGAGCATGCGTGCACATTCTAGACTGCAGTGCTTGTCCCTTTTGAAATAATACTCTAGCTTAATTGCATTGACGGTTTCACCTGACAGTCTGTAAGAAAATATTAAACTTCTCAGAAAGTCAAGGTAAACTTGTTTAGTCAGACAAATAGGAAAGCTACTATATACCTCAATGTACATGTACCCTGTGTAACCACTGGTATAGCACACCAAATTAAATTGCCATAGGCATTTAATATAGTTACATTGCTTTTCTCCTAGGTCACATAACTAAATTTATTATCTTATTAATATATATATGCGAAATTCAGAAAATGGTACAGATGAACCTATCTGTATGGCAAGAATAGAGACACAGATGTAGAGAATGAACATGTGGACACAGCGAGGGAAGGGCAGGGTGGGAGGAACTGGGACATTGGGATTGACATCTGTGTACTGCCATGTGTAAAACATACAGCTAATGGGAACCTGCTGGAAAACTGCTCTGTAGCGCAGGGAGCTCAGCTCAGTGCTCTGTGGTGACCTAGAGGGGAGGAAAGGGTAGGAGGGAGGGAGGTCCAATGAGGGAAGGGCTATATGCATACATACAGCTGATTCGCTTCGCTGTACAGTGGAAACTAACACAACACTGTAAAGTAATTATACCCCGATTAAAAAAAAAAAACCCTAAAATTAATTGTGCACTCCTAACTTTACATTGACTCCAACCACGGTAAGTTTCAACAAAAAAACTGCCTGAAATAATACTCGTTACTTTGGTTACCCTAGGCTCTGTGTCACTTCACCGACACAAGGTTTTCTCCTTTAAAAGAATACATGCTTGGTCCCAGTTCCTCCATCTCCCCCTGGGAAGAAACATGAGCCATGTGAATGTGCCTCATTTCACTTCTCTTCCAACAGTTCCATGTCACGGTTTGGCTATGATGCTCCTCGCTCTCCACCCTCACCCCTACTTTCCCAGCTTGAATGTAACTGTCCCCGAGAGGAGTTATGTCAGGTTCCCTTACAGCTACAATGTGGTCTAGTTCAGAAAACACAACTATCTCACCATTTCTCTGCACAGATTTAATTTGTGAAAATAGTTGATAGTATCTGATACAATTAATGGGAACGCTTATACAAACAAGAACACAAGGGAATGGCTTGGGGCTGTCAACTGATTCTGGCATATTTACATTTCTTTGATTTCAAAGGTACTCAGAGAAAAAAGAAAACCTTTATTTGACTTCCAAGCTGACAATGACCAAGTCAGGCTTCTTTTAAGTAACCAAAGATGATAAACAGGCCCCTTAACAGTAGTCCTGTTACAGTTACACTGTTCTTAGTCATAATATGGCCTTCAATTAGCAATAAAAACTGAATCTGGGATGGGAGAAAGCAGTTGTTCTTTTATTCTACGGAACTGACTGAACTGCATCCTGCTGGAGACCAGGAAGGGGACCAAGGCGGGCGTTAGCATCCTCGGGCCTTTTTAGGTCCCACACCTTAAGATGCTGATTCATCAGATTGGGGAGTAAAGCCCAAGCACCTGCGTTTTTAAGAACCTCTCCTGTGACTTTAATGTTGCCCCAGATTAGAACCACAGCATCAGAGAATCTGGAGCTGCTGAGGCCAGCACGAGAACTGTGGAAGGAAAGAAGACACAGGACAGTAAGGTTCCTCTTTGCACAGCTCTCTCTAATCCAATCACGTCCAAGTCCTGGATTTAATCGGAGCTTGCATGTTATGTTTGAGGAGCACCCAATGAGCTTGAGTAACCAGAACACTACTCTCACTAAACTGGGGACTTCTGCTCAGCCCTGGGAGCATCAACCTGGAGCTGCCTTAATAACATGCTGTGGGTTAGTCGGGGAGTCTTTTTTTATGCTTTCAGTGCTGCGTGCAGCATGTAAGATCTTAGTTCCTCGACCAGGGAGTAAACCTGTGCCTCCTGTGGCGGAAGTGCTGGGTCTTAACCAAGGGACCTCTAGGAAAGTCTCCAAGTCAGGGAATCTTTTTTAAAATTTTAGAAGAGAAAGTCATTAAGTTAGGTAGCTGTACCTTTGTAATGTTCAATCAAAATGCGAGGAAAACAGAAGAGAGAATAAACCAGAAGACTGAACCTACTGTTTCAGTAGGTTTTACATAAATGCAAAATAAGGAATCCACTTCAAAGCAGATGCCCAAAGAATATAAGATCACCTGCGGTTTGGGAAATCTGGATTCTCTAAATCTTGCTCTTTGGGCGAAGGAGTTATTACCTTATATCTTCTTCTATCTTTGCCTGAGCTTCAAGATCAAAAGGGTCCGCAGAAAAGAGACGAATCCTTTCTTGCTCTCTCCGGGCTCGGTCCTGTTGCTGCTCCACCAGGACCCTAGAAAATCTCTCTGCAAGAATGGGGTGGGGGT
Source organism: Neotragus moschatus (assembly GCA_006410615.1). Taxonomy (NCBI): domain Eukaryota; kingdom Metazoa; phylum Chordata; class Mammalia; order Artiodactyla; family Bovidae; genus Neotragus; species Neotragus moschatus. Next base: position 3,430,973 of record SJYA01002443.1, read on the forward strand.
GGTGGTGGTGATCTTAAGAATCATTATATTTTCTTTATTAGTACTTTTCCACATCAAACAATTTCTCAAGATACAACTGTAAAAGATGCAGAAAGGATGGCTAAAAATCATTTAAGATGAGCAATTAACGTTTACTTTCTATTCTTGGAGGCAAAGATTACTTTTTTACCTAAATTTAGTGTAAAGAAATAAAGTATTTGCAAACACCATATCAGAGATGATGACTTTTCAATTTAAATCAGTGGAGAATAACCCTCAGTGTGGCAGACAGATGACCCTCCCCTCCCCTCTCTCCACTTTTATTATCCTATTACTACTACTACTACTATTAAGTCACTTCAGTCGTGTCCAACTCTGTGCAACCCCATAGATGGCAGCCCATTATCCTATTACCTAGAAATAAAATAAAGCATTACCGTCCCTCTTTTCCTCTTCTAGTTTTGTCTCCTTTACAATACTCTCTGCTTTAAAGCAGATAAGTTATAAGCAAACTACTGTTAGCCTGTCTGTATTACCTGATGGATTCTAAGCAGAAAAATCAGTAAGAGAAAACACTGCTTGCGATAAGATGTGTTATAAGAACCACCTTTATTTGATATTTCTTAGATGTGAGTACATTCAAATGCATAAATGTAAAAGTGCCATCATCATAGTCTTTGGCAATTAGATATGCTGCAAAAGAAATTAAAGAAACCAAGATATGGTCATATGAACTAATACACACAGCATGGATGAATCTAAAAACACCAAGTTGAGTGAAAGAAACTTGACACAAGGAAGGACATAAGATATGATTCCATTTATAACAAAATAAAAATCAGGCAAAAACTGACCCATGATAAGTATCAGAATAGAGGGAGCCAATAAGGGGTAGAAACTGACTTAGAAGAAAACATAATGGAGCTTTCAGGAATGACAGAATGTTTTATATTTTGACTAGAGTGCTGGTTAATTAGTCAAAACTCAATCAACTGAATGCTTAAAATCTAAGTATTTCTTCTTAGGGAAATATTACCTAAACTTTAAAAATGGTTACTGAGGAATGAGTCATTAAGTGTCTGTTTGTTCTAAAATTTAATCAGTAGGGTTTCACAAACCCAGAAANGGGGCTGTCAACTGATTCTGGCATATTTACATTTCTTTGATTTCAAAGGTACTCAGAGAAAAAAGAAAACCTTTATTTGACTTCCAAGCTGACAATGACCAAGTCAGGCTTCTTTTAAGTAACCAAAGATGATAAACAGGCCCCTTAACAGTAGTCCTGTTACAGTTACACTGTTCTTAGTCATAATATGGCCTTCAATTAGCAATAAAAACTGAATCTGGGATGGGAGAAAGCAGTTGTTCTTTTATTCTACGGAACTGACTGAACTGCATCCTGCTGGAGACCAGGAAGGGGACCAAGGCGGGCGTTAGCATCCTCGGGCCTTTTTAGGTCCCACACCTTAAGATGCTGATTCATCAGATTGGGGAGTAAAGCCCAAGCACCTGCGTTTTTAAGAACCTCTCCTGTGACTTTAATGTTGCCCCAGATTAGAACCACAGCATCAGAGAATCTGGAGCTGCTGAGGCCAGCACGAGAACTGTGGAAGGAAAGAAGACACAGGACAGTAAGGTTCCTCTTTGCACAGCTCTCTCTAATCCAATCACGTCCAAGTCCTGGATTTAATCGGAGCTTGCATGTTATGTTTGAGGAGCACCCAATGAGCTTGAGTAACCAGAACACTACTCTCACTAAACTGGGGACTTCTGCTCAGCCCTGGGAGCATCAACCTGGAGCTGCCTTAATAACATGCTGTGGGTTAGTCGGGGAGTCTTTTTTTATGCTTTCAGTGCTGCGTGCAGCATGTAAGATCTTAGTTCCTCGACCAGGGAGTAAACCTGTGCCTCCTGTGGCGGAAGTGCTGGGTCTTAACCAAGGGACCTCTAGGAAAGTCTCCAAGTCAGGGAATCTTTTTTAAAATTTTAGAAGAGAAAGTCATTAAGTTAGGTAGCTGTACCTTTGTAATGTTCAATCAAAATGCGAGGAAAACAGAAGAGAGAATAAACCAGAAGACTGAACCTACTGTTTCAGTAGGTTTTACATAAATGCAAAATAAGGAATCCACTTCAAAGCAGATGCCCAAAGAATATAAGATCACCTGCGGTTTGGGAAATCTGGATTCTCTAAATCTTGCTCTTTGGGCGAAGGAGTTATTACCTTATATCTTCTTCTATCTTTGCCTGAGCTTCAAGATCAAAAGGGTCCGCAGAAAAGAGACGAATCCTTTCTTGCTCTCTCCGGGCTCGGTCCTGTTGCTGCTCCACCAGGACCCTAGAAAATCTCTCTGCAAGAATGGGGTGGGGGTGGTGGTGGTGATCTTAAGAATCATTATATTTTCTTTATTAGTACTTTTCCACATCAAACAATTTCTCAAGATACAACTGTAAAAGATGCAGAAAGGATGGCTAAAAATCATTTAAGATGAGCAATTAACGTTTACTTTCTATTCTTGGAGGCAAAGATTACTTTTTTACCTAAATTTAGTGTAAAGAAATAAAGTATTTGCAAACACCATATCAGAGATGATGACTTTTCAATTTAAATCAGTGGAGAATAACCCTCAGTGTGGCAGACAGATGACCCTCCCCTCCCCTCTCTCCACTTTTATTATCCTATTACTACTACTACTACTACTAAGTCACTTCAGTCGTGTCCAACTCTGTGCAACCCCATAGATGGCATCCCATTATCCTATTACCTAGAAATAAAATAAAGCATTACCGTCCCTCTTTTCCTCTTCTAGTTTTGTCTCCTTTACAATACTCTCTGCTTTAAAGCAGATAAGTTATAAGCAAACTACTGTTAGCCTGTCTGTATTACCTGATGGATTCTAAGCAGAAAAATCAGTAAGAGAAAACACTGCTTGCGATAAGATGTGTTATAAGAACCACCTTTATTTGATATTTCTTAGATGTGAGTACATTCAAATGCATAAATGTAAAAGTGCCATCATCATGGTCTTTGGCAATTAGATATGCTGCAAAAGAAATTAAAGAAACCAAGATATGGTCATATGAACTAATACACACAGCATGGATGAATCTAAAAACACCAAGTTGAGTGAAAGAAACTTGACACAAGGAAGGACATAAGATATGATTCCATTTATAACAAAATAAAAATCAGGCAAAAACTGACCCATGATAAGTATCAGAATAGAGGGAGCCAATAAGGGGTAGAAACTGACTTAGAAGAAAACATAATGGAGCTTTCAGGAATGACAGAATGTTTTATATTTTGACTAGAGTGCTGGTTAATTAGTCAAAACTCAATCAACTGAATGCTTAAAATCTAAGTATTTCTTCTTAGGGAAATATTACCTAAACTTTAAAAATGGTTACTGAGGAATGAGTCATTAAGTGTCTGTTTGTTCTAAAATTTAATCAGTAGGGTTTCACAAACCCAGAAATAAAACTGGAGAAATCTACAGAGAAAACTGTCATAAAGATGACTAAAAATGAATGTTCTGTTAAATATAAGAATGGCTCAAATACAGTTCCAAATAAACTTTCGGACAGTTGGTGACAGCCTCACTATCATTAAATTTGGGGTGAATGGGAATAAAGGGGTTGGATTCTGCCATACAGGCTGATGTCACTGGACCTGTTTTCCTGGAACTAAAATCATTTCATCTGGCATCAGCTGGTTAACTGGTACGCTTTCTAACTGAGGATCTAACGAAATAAACCGAAATACCAGTACATGGCTATTAAAAATAGCGTCTGCAAAAAAACAAACAAAAAAAACCCACACAAAAACAAACTAAAATCTCTTGAGTCACTATGCTGTACACCTGAAACTAAAGCAATACTGTAAATCACTTATTCTTCAATTTAAAAAGATCTGTACCTGGGTTATATGCTGCTGAAATAATTAGGGGAAAAAAAAGAGGAATAAAGAGGACTGGTTGAGTGGGGTTTCACAATTCTAGAGATTCCTAAAGTTCTGTCACTATTGCCAACTAACCAGTCTTTGACATCAGCACTAGTTTACCTCTCACAGACCAACTGATATGTTCAAGAAGTCATGTGACTCAGTGGGCTAAACACACCAGTTGCTTGAATTTCTCCCCATTTGCTGTGAAATTATTCGCCTCAGGTCAGCTTGACGGCCTTCCAATTTTATAAGCTTACCAAGATCTCCACTGAGCAGAGCGTCTGCCAAGGGTGGATTGCGTTCCTTCAGCAAGGACAGCTCATGGGGGTTGGCCAGCAACATGTCTCGGAGCAAGGCTGGATTGTCCAAGCCCTGAGGAGATGAAGCTATTTCTCCAGGAGCTGAGTGGGACTGCTGCACTCCTGGTGGCTGGCGCTGCCGGGTGTTTGACGTGCCAGGCACAGCTATGCTACGGAAGTCTATTCGGGGTAAGTCTGTTGGGGAGAATTGATTCAAAGTTTACTTCAAATGACTCCATAAGAACAAGTATTTGAAGGAAGCAGCCAATTTGCAAATACGTGGTATGTATTAGTAGTAGATGGTAACCACAGACATTCTGAATGCCCTTTCCCTGGTTCTTTATCATGCTGACTTTGAATATAAAGACTGCAGTCCATGAGTGAACAGGTAGGAAAGAATAGAAAGAGAAAAACAGGGGTTTGGGAGGTGGTAGGGATAAGGAGACAATGGTAATAATCTCAAATTTGGGGTTGATAAAATATCCCAGGAGAGTAAGTTTTTACTTACTCATGTCTTAAAAAAAAAAGAAAAAAAAAAAAAATTCAAAGTCAGTCTCAAATATAGCCACATAAATCTGAATGCAGGTCTTAAGAAAAATCCTAGTCTGCTTTGACATATGCCTCAAAAAGCCCTGACATCCTGGGTAAAGAATACTATATATATCAAATGAATGTTAAATGTTAACTTCTAGAAGTATGTGCTACACATATTAGTGCTTTGAATTTATGCTTTCATCTGTGCATCACTGCTAACTCTTCTCATACCCTGGGGAGCCAGTGGGTGTAATCATTTCACAGAAGAGAAAAAAAGAAGAACAGGAACCGCAAAGGTTCTCAGTGCTGAGCACACCAAAAGATTTCACAGGTTCACAGCCCACATCCCAGGTTCCATACTCCAGGGTGAGCTGACCTTATTAAAATGAAAGAAAAATAAAAGGGAGCTTTACCCACACATTGTATGATTTCATTTGTGAAATGTCCAGAATAGGAAAATACGGAGACAGAAAGTAGATTGATGGTTGCTGAGGGCCAGGATGTGTGAAGGCAGATGGGGAATGACTGCTAATGGGTACACAGTTTTTTGTAAAGATGATGAAAATGTGCTAAAACTGATCATAGTGATGGATGCCTAATTCTGAATATACTAAAAATCATGAATTGCACCCTTTAAACGCATGAACTGTGTGGTAGTGAATGATATCTCAATAAAGCTGCTATTGGGGGAAAAAAAAAAAGGGCTGTATTATTAAACAGGGAAAAGAAAACAAACACAGAACCCAAGTATGTAGCCAGAATGATGGACTAAGACCGCGTGAATCCACATTTCTTCAACCCTAAAATGTATCTGATGGCTGTACCTATTACAAGTCTGGGGCTGTCCTGAAGACTTCTCGACCGCTACTAGAAAAAGGGAATGCTTACACCCATGTGTAAAGTTTCAGCCTCTTAGCATGGGTTCAACTAGGTACTTTTTGTCAAACAGACCTCAGTGGGCAGTGCGTGTGCGTGTATGTATACATGCACATGAACTCTGAGCCAATGAAAAAAGTGAAGATGATCTTTGTGCAGTAGCTAATCTAGGTCAACCAGCAAAACATATATGGTTGGGTGGGTCCTCGTTATGGGCTGAGAAATTTTCATCCCCACTCTGTTATCTTGAGAGTCCACTCACTTCAGAATAATTCTGAAAAAAACCTGTCTATGTTATAGACCAGACTGCCTCCCCTCCCCCATCTAGTGGCTTCTCTTGATCCTATGGCACAGTCAGGAAAAAAAAAAAACATGTATCTCCAGAACTAACAATTTCACCAAATTGACCAGAGGAAGATCTGAGTTTGACTGACGGGCGTATCTCAATCACTTCTCTTTCTAAAGTTTAACAGTAACCCCCAGGGAATAACACAATTCAGAAATGAAAGGAACAGGATTTGATGGTCTCTCATAGCTTCAGTTTCAGGCTGCATAGCTTCAGTTTCAGGNACTGACGGGCGTATCTCAATCACTTCTCTTTCTAAAGTTTAACAGTAACCCCCAGGGAATAACACAATTCAGAAATGAAAGGAACAGGATTTGATGGTCTCTCATAGCTTCAGTTTCAGGCTGCATAGCTTCAGTTTCAGGCTGGATGGAAGCACTGTGCTCTAAACTGGAGTCTTTCATCACCCAGACACTTAAATCTCTTTGAGAATCTGAAGCAAGCTATGGACCATCTCCTCATCAAATGCACAGGTACACACACAACTCCGCACACTATTTCAAGGACACGGAAACTTCCTAATTCTCAATGCACAGATTCTAGATGTAGTGTCTAAAACAAATAACCATTTCTTTTTCATGATTAACAAAGCTGGTGGGAAAAAAACAGAACTTGGTGGTCCAACTGCTTAATGTTCATAAGGCTCAGAGTAATGGGGAAAACACCAAGTTTTAAATCCTGTGCTGTCACTTACTAGCCATGCAACTTTGGAAATGATTATTTAAAAATCAGAGCTTCATCTGCTAATGGTTAACAAACTGTCAAGAGATATCTTTTCTCCTATTACAGTTATGATGAAATGCGGGTGCAAGTGCCTGGCTGACTGTAAAATGCTCAGCAAAGGCCTGTCACTGACGGCCAAACACAAAGCAGCGAAAGTCAGCCACGAAGCACGGGCACCTGCGGCCTCTCAAGCCCTTCCCCGGGATAAAACAATGGCTGGTAACAACAAAGCCTAACGTTTACTGAGAAGGCTTGCTCTGTGCTGAAGGCTTCACATGCATTGTTCTCCCATCAACTCTAGCAGTTGTGGTTAATTACAGTACCCGTCTTACAGGTGAGGAAATGGACTCAGAGAAGTTAACTTGTCCAAAGTTATCCAGCAAGCAAGCAGCACAGTCAGGATTTGTATCCTTGTAGTCTGAATCCAAGGCGAATCCAAGACTTGGAACTATGCTACCTACTAACGCTTGCCAGGGCTGTGAAATCATTACAAGCTGCCTTACTTGGGAACTGCACTGAAGGTCGAGGGTCGGCATTCTCCTTCTGACGTAAAATCACAACGTCGCCATCTTTTAAGCCGTAAGACGCCAGTGATCTGTGGTTGTCTGTGAGAGGCCTTTCAGCGTAGACAATCTACAATCAGAAAAGATTTGAACAGTATAAAGCGCTGAGAAGTAACACAGCACAGAACAGAAAGACCAGTTTTTCTCTTCATCGGAGAATGTCACTCCCTGCTCAAACCCTCCAGCCATTTCCCATCACACCTAGAATAAAAGCCAAAATCGTTCCTGTAAAGGCCCAAACAGTTTGGTCCCTGGCCCCCCCACGACCTCATCTCACACCATGATTACTGTTCCTCAAATAACAACGGCAAGTTCCCCCTCAAGGCTGTTTCGCTTGTTGTTCTCTTTACCTGAGGAATGTTCTTTCCCAGGTTGGTTTTTTTTTTTAAGGTTTCTGATCAAACATTACCCCTTTAGAGTCCTTCCCTAATGACCCTACTTAAGACACACTCTCACTTCCCATATTATAAACTTATTTCTTTATGGTCTCTCTGCCCCATGAAAAAGTAAGATACTCTGAGGACAAGAACTTTGCTTTTTTCACTCTATATCCAAAATGCCAAGAACAGGGGCCTGGTAGAGGAATAATGCCCAAGTATTAGCTGAATTAAGGACAGATGGATCTAAGGGAGGTAGACAATTTTAGATTTAATATTTAGCAGAGAGGGAAATGGGAATGATTTGTTTTGGGGATGATAACTTCAATACTATTAAATAATATGTTTACTCCCCATCCACAAGTTTTAGTGAGATATAACTGACATACAATACTGTATTAGTTTTGGTTGTACACCATAATTTGATATACATATGTAATGTAAAATGATCACCATATATTTTGTTAACGTCTGTTACCTCACAGAGTTATAGAAATTTTCTTCTTGTGCTGAGAACTTTTAAGATCTACCCTTAGCAACTTTCAAAAACATGATACAGTGTTAATTCCAGTCACCCTGCAAGACATGATATCCCCATGTGTCCATTTCTTTTTTTTAATTTAGTTGTGCTGGGTCTTAGTTGCAGCACCAATGGGATCTAGTTCCCTTACCAAGGACTGAAGTCGGGCATCCTGGTCTGGGAGTCTTAGCCACTGGACCCCAGTGAAATACCCCTCATGTGTCCACCTTTAAATCCTCTCCCACTTTGGCAAGTCTGAGAGGTTCCAAATAGTAAGTTCTTCCTTCACTTCAATCATCCTCAAACTTTTATCACTCGTATGTTTATGAGTAGAAGATAAAAGCAGAAGAAATTCAGAAAAGCACAATTAAACACAGATGGAAAAAAGGATCAGGGATGTACAGTAATAAAAATATTTGTATGATGTGCAATCAAACACTGAAGAAAGCCTGAGAGCACAAAAACAGATGACACAACGGGCTGTGAAAAGAACAAGAGATACACAATGGACACACTGTGATTTTACCATGAAGGAACGTAACAGCCTACCTGCATTATGATCTACTCGGTAGAGAGGTATTCGGAATAAACAGAGGCTCTGAATGACTTTCTCGCTAGTGATTCACTTTCCATGAGGCCACTGGTAAACTGAGGAACCCGAGTTCTGTCCTGACTCTGACAAGGCCCCCATCACTCAACTGGTCTGGGCTTCACATTCTCCATTTGTCAAGCATGTAGCTGGGGCTAGATAATCATACCTACACACAGCTGTCCCTTCCCCATCTTTCTGCTACACTACCATTTTACAATGTTTCCTCACATGTCCTCATAGCTCTCACAGCAAAACTGCCTGACACAGAACCTGAAAAATAGAGGATTTAAACGGGGGGGGGGGAATCTGCCATATCTGCTCTCAGAATCTGCACTTACATAAGAAATAGGAGAAGAAACTGAATTTAGTTGCTTCCAAAATCAAATACTTCCGGGGTCGAGCCAAAAAAAAAGGATTTGCAGAGTTTGTAGCTTGAATTCTATTTTGTAAGTTCTGTACAGGACTAGAAAAAGTATTGTTAGTTCTTACCCTCATCTGCAAAGTTAAAACATGTTACAACAGATTGCAACTGTTACTCTACCAACCTACTCACACTCCCTTACTTAATAAGCACCTTGTGTACTGTGCTCAGTTGCTCAGTAGTATCCATAGCCCCCAGGCTTCTCTATCCAGGCAAGAATACTGGAGCAGGATGCTATTTCCTACTCCAGGGGATCTTCTCCACCCAGAGATCGAACCCACGTCTTTGTCTCCTGCACTGGGGGGTGGATTCTTTACTATTGAGCCACCTGGTAAGCCCACTTAAGCTTGTATCTCATAGTAAAAGTACACAAGAATCAACACAGATGGTTTGCAATACAATCTGAGAGTCATATTATAACTTCTGGGATTGCTTTAAAAACCGCCACAAATCTGAAGTGACAGGTGTCCTGGGTTGAGGTGTGCAGCAAGAAGCATACCAAGAGAAATTTACACAGCCAGCTCCAACAGAGGGGCTTCAACTTTGTGAAGCAACCAGGAGGTACCAGTGGCCTAAGGCCTATTGGGGAAGAAAGTCAATTTTCCAGGGTCAGGAATTCAACAACCAGTATATTTAGAGACATGTGATCAGTCAACAGGTTCTAAGTGCACTTTTTATAAAAGAACATTTACTTATCTACTCAGAGAAATCAAACTCAGGAGAATCTGAATGCTCCATTCCACAGATGACTGAATTTTCTTCAGGCTGTAAATACTCCATGGAAAGCTGTATTAAAACAGCAGACAGCTATCACTGGGTGATCTCCTACCAGAGCCAGCATCTTCCTAGGTTCTCACAGTTTCTTACCTAATCCTCATATTCTCTTGTCTAAGTCTCACAATCATCTTATGAAAAGACATTAACTGTCCCATTTGATACACAGTTAAGTGACCTGACGCTCCAAGGCTATTAAGAGAACTGGGACTGGGAGCACATCTGCCTGACTTCACAGCCACACTTTTTCCAAGAACCACACACAACTTTCCCAAACAGAAGTCCAACATGGCCTGGTGAATTAGCTGGGTGACCTTTCCAAGGGCTATTAAGCCACCCATCACCACTGAAGGTGGCTCAGTGGTAAACAACCTGCCTGCCAACACAGATAAAGGAGATGTGGGTTCGAACCCTTGGTTGGGAAGATCCCCTGAAGGAGGAAATGGCAGCCACTCCAGAATTCTTGCCTGGGAAATCCCATGGACAGGGGAACATGGCGGGCTACAGTCCATGGGGTTGCAAAGAGTCGGACATGACTGAGCGCATACACACACATCACTAAAGGCCTCTACTCACCAGGGGATCAAAACATGTCTGCTGTCCAACACACCCCTTGCCTTGAACAGGAAGAAAAGAGCACTGGCAACTCCTCACTCTTTGGATTCCCATTTTACAGATGCCATACATCAATCCATCACTGTTTAGCTAAACAGTTTTTCCTCAGTGGACAACATAATTTAAGAAGCAGGTGGCCTAATCTAACAATAAAAATGTAAGATCCAGGTAGTCACTACCCTCAAACGTGTACATGATATATGGAAGACTGCTATCTGCTCCAATTTCCTGAAAACACTAGATTGGAGAATGTGGGTAAGGAGCAAACATTCTTCATACTGACAAAGCAGCAGATGTATACCATTCTAGTCCAAGGGCACAGATCAGACAGTAGCTCAGTTGAAATTATAACTGCCACCAAGAATTTTTGTTGTTGTTATTGTTGTTAAAACAGGCTTAAGAATCTAAGAAACAATTATTCTGCAACTGATGTCCCAGAATAAGTCTGAATGATTTTTCAACTTAATATGAGACTCCAGGAGATAAATGGTTTCAAATTTCTAGCAGTCAAAACAAGTTTTGATAATGGCACTGGTGATGCTTTCTACCATTCATAATATGCAGCTCAAAGATTATAAGGCTCAAAATTCAAGTTTTGCCATTTATAAGAACATACAACAGAAAAATTTATACAGCTACAAGCCTTAATCTCCAAAAGTGGCACAACTCTTAGCACTTACTTCAAGGTAGACACCCTGCAGATTGAATTCTCATCTTAGCCAACATTCAGTGATAGACTAATTAATATGACTTCAGCACCTTTAAGTAGGATATCAACAGTTTCCAGGTCTCTGAATGAGCGACTTCAACCAATCAACAGGTATCATAACAATACATTTCTAGCATTAAGGATCATAAAACAGCCACAAAACCCTTAGAATCAAATTTGAACACCTTCATAATAGTATCTACCATTAACTGAAAATGCACTATATACCAAGTGATCTACACATACTATCCAATGTTAACAGTCAGCTTGACTTTTACAACCATTCTGGAAGATAATTTGGCAACAATTACTAAAAGCCTCTCAAAAATCTGGCAATTTCATATCTAAGAATTTATCCTAAGAAAACAATCAGAAATGGGGACAAAGCCTTAAGTATAAAGGTATCCATGGAAATGTTATTCAAAACTGGTTCCAAATGCCCCCAATCAAAATGCCCAGCAATAGGGCATTAATACATACAATATCAAATAAACATAATACATCTATATGATGATAAATTATGTGGCCATTAAAATGATAAATTGTGAGGATTTGAATGTTAATGGGAGGGGCTTCTCTGGTATTCTAGTGGTTAAGACCCTGAGCTTCCACTGCAGGGGGCACAGATTCAATTCCTGGTTGTGGAACTAAGACGTTTACATGCTGTGCAGCGCAGTCAAAAAAAAAATGAAAGGAAAAAAAATTGAACTGTTACGGGAAAATGTTGACAATGTACTTTGACTAAATAAAGCAAGGAATGAAACTGTTTACTATAGTTCAGGACACATGTTTAAAAGATATATTTTAACTATATAAGAAGAAAAAAGCTTAGGAAAAAATACTAAGATGTAAACTGCAGCTATCTAAGTTATAAAGTAATAAATAATAGTGCTCTTCCTCCTTTTGTATATGTTACAAGTTTTCTGTAATGAACATGTAGTTGAAAACAAGCATGCCAAAATCAGCTACAAAAGCAATTTTCAGTTTCTATTGGTTTAAAATAGTGTTTTACAAACCACAGAACATGCTGTGTGCAGCTTCATTTCTAGGATCATACAGTTACTGCTATTATTTGGTATTTAAATATGCTTTCATTTGAGAGTACTTACACACCTTGCACACTTTTTTTTTGTTAACCACATGCCACCTACAGGGGTAAATTATAACAATGTTTCAAAAATGCAAAGATATTAATTGCAAGTGAAGTTGCTGCTGCTAAATTGCTTCAGTAAAGTCTGACTCTGTGCGACCCCAGAGTTGGCAGCCCACCCCTGGGATTCTCCAGGCAAGAACACTGGAGTGGGTTGCCATTTCCTTCTCCAATGCATGAAAGTGAAATGTGAAAAGTGAAAGTGAAGCAGCTCAGTAGTGTCCGACTCCAAGCTTCCCCATGGACTGCAGCCTACCAGGCTCCTTCATCCATGGGATTTTCAAGGCAAGAGTACTAAATTCCCATAATTGTTTGAAATTTCTCCAGTCAAGTCTGCATCAAAGCAGCAAACAGGCGCATGCCTGGTTTCCAAGCCCACACTTGTGTTAAGAGATGGAACATGCCCAGCTTTAATCACATGTACAAGTAGAGATTATCTCTATTCTAAATTTGTTATCACTGCATTATAACTACTACAATGACTAGCGCTGTTAAAAATTAACACCTTTTCCCATTGTACCCTCATGCACAATCCATGCCAATCTTGAAAAACTGAATTATAAACCAGTGATCCTTAATGTGGTTCACACATTCAAGACAGTTCTTCAAGGATGCAGGAAGAAAATAGAAAATATTAGAATTTTCATTTCCATTTTAGTTTATCCTTCCTTAAATTCTATCCTGGGCCTGTTTATACTGTACCTAAGGTATTACTTCATGTATATAACTGATGTTTACAGCTATTACATATCCATACATGTAATATACATGCATTTGTATTATGGATATACCACTAGCTCATATATATTACATTATCACAAAGATGAATATTTCAAAACATTTTACTTAGAAGAATACGTAAGCAAAAAAGTTTGCAGACCAGTGGTCTGCAAACACAGTGACAGGAAGAAGTAGGAACAAGAAAAAAAAATTTCCTTTAGAAACGGCATCAGAAATGGAGGTGAAGGAATGAGAACAGAGAAGGTGAATAAGAACAGTAAAGGTAAAGAGACCAGGAGAATTTTGAGAGGGAGGAGGGTGAGGTGAGTAACAGAGGAGAACCCTGGGAGGTAAAGAAGTGGAAGGGAATACGGCCAAGTAAGTGAAAATAATATATATGTGTATTAAAACTACAATGATGTTTACTATTATGATTTGGTGAAAGGAAATGACTCAAGTGTCTAGGGTGGATCCTGTTCCTGCCTGATGGGCAAGCAACTGAAAGACAACCGACCACCAGACATCCTAAAATAGACACTGTGTTAGGTTACAATGGGGCCAACAGAAGAAACTTGAAAAACAGGAGTTGTTTACTGGCTCCGTAGGACAGGCTTAACACTAGTCGGAGCCCAGGTTTCCATATGCTAATTTGGCTTGCAAAGGAAGTAAATGCCAAAACACTGATGATGAATAAGAAAGAATTTGGAGTTAGCCTAAGCGTTCAATTAGTAAGGTATTCCGAACCTGCCACGCTGGCAGGACAGTACGTGCCTTGACCATACAATTAATCGTCTTTCACTCTGACACTCTCTTTATTTACATTTTTGTCTACAGCAATTTCAAAAAGTACAGGAATACAGAAATCACAATCTTTGTCTTCTCTCAAGCCTGACAACAAAATCAATTTACATTTTTTAGTCCACTTACCAACTGGTGATTGTAAGCAGGGTAAAAGAACAGCCAGAGGGGGAAGAGAACAACTGAAAAAGCCACCTTCAAAAATCTGAGTTGATTTTCCCTCCCCACTTAAACTGTTGTTTTGTAGCTCTGTACCTGTGGGATTCACAGACAGGAACTGGATCCTGAGTTTTTCTGGATGCCTTTATAGAAGTCCCAAGAAATCCCTTTTACCAATATCTTTGTATATTTTGCCAGAATGTCGATTTGAATGACACCCTGTGACCCAAAATAAAGTCTTTCCTGATACTCAGCTTATGCCAACATTCTAAAGTTCAAAGTGTAAAGGAATCATACTCACTTCTGAACAAAATATCGACATACTTGTTTACCATAACACAGGGCAGAACAAGCTGTAATGAGGCAATAGTTTTTGGAACTATTTCATAACTGCAGTAGGAAATCAAGATTTACCTTCTGGGGCCTTGGAAGACTTCTATAATTTTATTAATGTTTAGACTATGTCCTTCAAAGTCCACTTATCAAGTCGGGATTTAGACTTTTTAGTGTGAAGGCCACGGAGTTATAGTCATCAATTGTGTTTGGTAGCAGACCCCACACATTTTTTGAGAATAAATTACTTTGCTTACTTAAAATGTAAGAGCANAGTTCATGATCTGAGCCACAGTCAGCTCCCGGTCTTGTTTTTGTTGACTGTATAGAGCTTCTCCATCTTTGGCTGCAAAGAATATAATCAACCTGATTTCGGTGTTGACCATCTGGTGATGTTATGTGTAGAGTCTTCTCTTGTGTTGTTGGAAGAGGGTGTTTTCTATGACCAGTGTGTTCCCTTGACAGAACTCTATTAGCCTTTGCCCTGCTTCATTCTGTACTCCAAGGACAAATTTGCCTGTCATTCCAGGTATTTCTTGACTTCCTACTTTTGCATTCCAGTCCCCTATAATGAAAAGGACATTTAGGGGGATTCTAGAAGGTCTTGTAGGTCTTCATAGACCCGTTCAGCTTCAGCTTCTTCAGCATTACTGGTAGGGGCATAGACTTGGATTACTGTGATACTGAATGGTTTGCCTTGGAAACGAACAGAAATCATTCTGTCATTTTTGAGATTGCATCCAAGTACTGCATTTCAGATTCTTTTGTTGACTGTGATGGCTACTCCATTTCTTCGAAGGGATTCTTGTCCATAGTAGTAGATACAATGGTTTTCTGAGTTAAATTCACCCATTCCAGTCAATTTTAGTTTGCTGATTCCTAAAATGTCAATGTTCACTCTTGCCATCTCTTTTTTGACCATTTCCAATCTGCCTTGATTCATGGACCTAAGATTCCAGGTTCCTATGCAATATTGCTCTTTACAGCATCGGACTTGACTTCCATCACCAGTCGCATCCATAACTGGCTTCATTCTGTTTGGAATTATTTCTCCACTCATCTCCAGGAGCATATTGGGCACTTACTGACCTGGGGAGTACCAGGGCCAGTATTTCTGCAGATTTTTTTACCTTTCCCTGAGGGTCATGTTATGGCTCACTGCCTCCACTCCGTGCATTTTTTTCTTGTTCAAGCAAGGGCTTGTCCAGAAGTACCCCCCACCCCCGCAGGTTTTTGCTTACATCTGGTTGGAACTGTGTCACACAGGTGCAGGAAAAGGCCATGAAAATTGAGTGTCTCTGGCCAATCGCTCTGACTCAGGTTCCTTCCTTGAGGCACTCTCTCTGCTCAGCCAAAATAGATTCCAGTAAGGAGGATTCTGGGAGTTTGATAGGACATGTGGTGTCTCCTTTTGACCTTTCCTGAGTTCTTCCAGTTGGTGGTGCCTCGTTAGTTCTGTGTTCCTTACCTCATGGACTGTAGCTTGCCAAGCACCTCTGTTCATGGGGATTCTCCAGGTAGGAGTACTAAAGTGGGTTGCCATGCCCTCCTCCAGGGGATCTTCCCAACCTAGGGATCAAATCCAGGTCTCCCACATTGAAGGAAGTTTATTTACCATTTGAGCCACCAGGGAAGGCTCCTTACTAGGACCTCCTGTTATAAAACAACTCATGCAGATTATTACTATGGTGCCTGGCCAGGATGGGCAGTTTCAGTCCAGTGTTCCCGTAACATCTCTACCCGCTCCAAGTGTAACCAGTGTACTGATTTTTAACAACATAGTTTTAGTTTGCTTGTTTTTCTATCACAAGTAAGTGGACTCACACAGCATGTAGTCTTGTGTGTGCCTTTCACGTGACATTAAGTGGGTTTTGTCTACATCATTACATGTAATTATAGCTTGTACATTCTCATTGCTGTGTAACATTTTGTTTGGAAACTATACCACAATTTATCCATTCTGTGACTGATGGGCATTTGAGTGGATACATTTATCCTTGAACCATTTTGTTCTTCAAAATTTGCAACCAAAAGAATCCTAACCAATATAAGCCCACAGCTTTTCACCAATTAGCTCCTTTCCCTCTTGGGCCTCACCCCTTTTGGACTCTGCTCAGTTGCCCCCTGGAATCTGAGTCCTCCCAGTTCTCTCACTCCACTGTTTGAGATGAACTTTGCGTCTCTGCTGCTTGTGACTGAAAATAGCTTCAGACATCTCTGGTTCTTAATTCTACGCTAGGATGGAGTGGTGTGGACAAGGCCTAGACAAGCAGGGCTACCAAGAAGTCCCATGATCATTGCTGTGCATCAAGACCCTTGCAAATGATTGACATTTACCAAATGCTCACTTTGTGCCAGACACTTGTCTAAGTGTGCTATGTGGGTTGAGTCATTTAATCCTCACAAAAATCATTTCAGGTATTACCTCCATTTTACAGATGAAGAAACTGAGGCAGAGAGAGGACAGTCACTTGCCCAAGTACACACAAATAGTAAATGGCTGATCCAGAATCTAAGCCAGGCAATCTGACTTGGGTAATCAGTTCCGTTCAGAACTGATAGAGACCATTTTTAAAGTCTTTATTAAAGTTGTTACAATATTGCTTCTGTTTTATGTTTTGGTTTTTTGGCTGTGAGGCAGGTGGGATCTTAGGCCCTCACCAGGGATCAAACCCATACTCTCTGCATTGGAAGGCCAAGTCTTAATCACTGGATCACCAGGGAAGGCTGCAGTCCACAGTCTTAACCATTATTTTTTACACTGCTGCTTGTGAGACCTCTTTCTATCATTCTAAAAGCCCTCGGAGAGGACTTCCCTTGTGGTCCAGTGATTCAGTTCAGTTCAGTTGCTCAGTCGTGTCCTACTCTTTGCGACACCATGGACTGCAGCATGCCAGGCCTCCTTGTCCATCACCAACTCCCGGAATTTACTCAAATTTATGTCCATTGAGTCGGTGATGCCATCCAACCATCTCAGCTTCTGTCATCTCCTTCTCCTCCTGCCTTCAATCTTTCCCAGCATCAGGGTCCAGTGATTAAGACTCCTCATTCCCAATGCAAGGGACCCAGGTTAGATCCCTGGTCAGGGAACTAGATCCCATATGCCACAATTAAGACCCTGCAGAGCCAAATAAATAATATTTTTAAAGCCCTCAGAGAAAGGAACAATTAGTATTCATTCTCACTTCATGGATAGGAGGAAACAGGTATGGGAATTTTAAATAACTTACCCAAGTTCTCTCAGCTAACGAGTGGCAGATTCTCCAAACTGGAAGAAACTTGAAGAATGAAAACAACTTGAATAGAACACAAATGCTCTGCCTGTACTTTAAAGGTGGGGACACCTTGCTGTCCTCCAAA
Organism: Neotragus moschatus; assembly: GCA_006410615.1. Classification (NCBI taxonomy): domain Eukaryota; kingdom Metazoa; phylum Chordata; class Mammalia; order Artiodactyla; family Bovidae; genus Neotragus; species Neotragus moschatus. Next base: position 3,448,761 of record SJYA01002443.1, read on the forward strand.
ACCCTGACTTTCCTCATTGGTCATTGCCAGCAAGTTGCTGTCTATGACTATTGAATATATTCTTGCCTAATTTTTCTCTCCTAGAAATAACAAATTAGTAAAGGTATCTACCTTAGTTGATTTTTGAAATTCCACACAATAGGGATTAAATCTTCCAAGTACTGTAAGTACTTTAGTACTTTTTCAATAGTTGTGGGTGCTTTTTTTTGGCTTAAACATTGGAAAGACCCTGAACCTCCAATACTTTGGCCACTTGATGCAAAGAGCTGACTCATTGGAAAAGACCCTGATGCTGGGAAAGATTGAAGGCAAGAGGAGAAGCGGGGGACAGAGGATGAGATGGCTGGATGGTATCACCGACTTGATGGACATGAGTTTGAGCAATCTCCAGGAGTTGGTGATGGACAGGGAAGCCTGGGATACTGCAGTCCATGGAGTTACAAAGAGTTGGACATGACTGTGCAGCTGAACTGGACATTTAATNCGGGGGACAGAGGATGAGATGGCTGGATGGTATCACCGACTTGATGGACATGAGTTTGAGCAATCTCCAGGAGTTGGTGATGGACAGGGAAGCCTGGGATACTGCAGTCCATGGAGTTACAAAGAGTTGGACATGACTGTGCAGCTGAACTGGACATTTAATTCTCACAGCTCTGGAGGTTGGGAAGACCAAGATCAAGGTGCTGACAAACTTGGAGCCTGGTGAGGGTGGTTGCATTAAAAAAAATAATAATAAAGCTCTTTAAAACTTACCCTCCTGGGACTTCCCTGATAGTCCGGTCGCTAAGACTCTTGCTCCCAATGAAGGGGGCCCAGGTTCAACTAGAACTAAATCCCACATGCTGCATCTAAGACTCAGAGCAGCCAAATAGATAAATAATTAATTTAAAAACAAACCCCCAATAACTTTACTGTCCTCATCAGCTCCTGGCTGCTCAAAGAGGTCTGTCTTATTTTTCCTGGCATGTCAACTGATAGCAGATGGTGGTGCTCCATTTGACTCCTTTTACCTTAGCACAAAACTCTTTCGGTTTCCTGTTTCTTAGGCTGGGATCATGTGCATATGTATAATGCAATGCCTCCTTCCTTCCCCACTTATCTTTCCTAAAATCTGATAGTGTTTCCAGTCCCACTACATTCTAGGTCAACTCTTCCTCCTTTCTGATGCACCTTGTACTCACTGGGCTATCAAAACATTTCAGGTAATTATGGCTGTAATTTCAAGCACCATAATTTGCCTATTCAGAGGTTTGGATCTAGAGATCAATATGTACTTTGATTACCAGAGTCAGCCCTGGGCAAAGCCACAAAATAGGCCAAAGTTTGTCCTTGGCAAGCTCAACTTTATACTCCTTCCTTGGCTCCTGAATGCTCTCCCCAGTTGTTCCTCTCACTTCTCATGTGTTCCTGCTTTCTTCACTTGCCTTTTCAAAACTTGCTCTTAAGAAAGGATTTAGACCAATTCACACTAAGGTACTAGTGACAGCAGAAACTCAAAATAATCTCTCTTAGGCTATTTGCATTTTAACCAGGGATAAGTTATTAGCTGCAGATTTCTCAGCTTCAGGAAACTTGCTGGGGAAGGTCAATTTTCCCAAGAGCCTTCTGGATTGACGCAAACCTACTTTACGTACTCTGTTGACAGATGAGCTGGGCCTTGCTCATTTATCCTTGATATATATAGTTTAGTACTCACTTTGGCAGTTAAACTACTCTTTTCTATTTTTCCTTCTTCTTCAAGAAACTCTTGGTTTTACATGAAACACTTGAGTATCTTTCTTCTTAGGATACCACATTAAAACTGTGGAGGAATCCTAGGTGTCATGGCTAAGAGTGTAGAGCCAACTTTCAAATACAAAGTTGATACAAAGCATTCTGAGGGTGGGCACTGCCAATGTCAGAATAGTTGCAATACTGTGGATAAGTTCCAAAGTCCTTTAGCCATCAAAGCAACTTTGGTTCACTCAGCATAATCAGTAGTAGAACCTTACTGGACACAAACTGTTTAGTCATTTCTCCAGCAAAGAATTATTAACACCTACTGCATGCCAGACACTGTTCTAGGAACTAGTGGTGGTACAGAAGGGAATAAGATGAAATGCATGTTCACATGTAGCTTACATTCAGTAGAGGGTGGCAGACAACACATAGAATGTGTAAAGTGGTGATAAGTACTACAACAAAAGCTAGCAGTAAATAGGGAGAATTGGGGAGGGAATGGGGAATTGGGGCACACAGTGGTTGTTACTTTACACAAGCTTTCTGGTCACAGAAAGTCGGTCTTATAAGGTGACATCTGAGCAGATGAATTAAGTGAAAGCATACATCATGTGGACACCTGTGTCATTCAGCTAAGGTAATAGGAAGTGTAAAGATCTAAACACAGAGGCATACTTGCCTTGTTCAAGAAACAACATGGAGAATAGCACTTTTGGAGGTGCCTTCCCAAGAAGGGATCCAAGAAGTGGATAGGAGCACAAGGGACCAGATCATGTGATAAATAGGTAATTGAAAGGGCCTTGGCTTTTTTTTTTTTAATTTTTCATTTATTTTTATTTACTTGGCTGTTTTGCTGAAAGTTTTACTTTAAATTTATCATTTAAAGGATTTATCATTACACACAATAAAAAATTTCAATCTTTATAATAGAGGATTACTTGGCTTAATTTCAATACACAGTCATTAAAAGAAGAGAAATAGAAACAATAGAAAAACGTAACAGCACATATATCACCAAATTGAGCTAAGCAACATCCATACTTGAACAGCACTAGAAAGTCCCTCCTTAATGGCAATCTGGAGTCCCAGCTGGGAAAAGGTCCCAGGTAGGACATGTTGTGACATGTCCACTCCATGGGTGAGACTTAAAATTGCAGTTTGGAGGGGCTCCTTCTTATAATCCCAGGCCACAAAATGATATCATCATCAGTTTGTGCACAAAAATGCAACTCTGGTTTTACTTTAACTCTTTTACAATGCTGTTTGTTTCACCTCGTGGGTCACTAGATTTTCCAGACCCCTGGTGGCTGGCCAGGCCTCCAGGGGCTCAAGAAAATTCCAAGACCCATTCTTTTTTTAAAAATTTAAAGTGCCACCTGACTTGCTGTGCTTACAGGCAGGCATGGAATCTGGTCAGTGTCCAGGCAGGCCAAAGACCTGCTCTCCTGCTTCTGAAGTCTAAAAGAGACTTCATTTTAATTTCCCTAACAGGGTCTTAAATTGCAGCATGTGGGATCTTTTGTTGCGGCATTTAAACGTTCCATTGAGGCATGTGGGCTCTAGTTTCCTGACAGGGATTGAACTCAGGCCCCTGCATTGGGAGTTTGGAGTCTTCCTCACTGGACCACCAAGGAAAGCCCCAAAAGGACCTTGGCTTTTACTGATTGAAGCATGAAGCCACTGGAGCTTGTCTGGCAAAGAAGTGACATGTCGTGACATGCATGTTAAAAAAAAAATTCACTTTGTCTGACGTGTGAAGGAATGCAAGAGTAGACACGTTAGAAGGCTATTGCAATAACTCAGGTGAAAGATCACGGGGGATCTGACCAGGATGGTAACTGTGGGAAGGGAAGGTGGGGAAGAGTGGAGATAATCAGATTCTAAATTCATTTTGAAGGTAGAAACAACAAGACTTGATGCATTGGATGGGGGTATGAAAGAAGACTCAAAAGAGTCTTTATCCAAAGTATGTGAAGTACTTTAAAGCCCTCTGCTTGCTAGAGGCAAATTTATTACAATGAAAGGATAGCCAAAAACCTCCTGGGCAGTTTTTAAAAAGACCTGGGCCATCCCTGTTATTTTCTCAAGTCCCTTTCGTAATCAATGTTTTTGTTTTGTTTTGCCAGGCTTCACTGGTCTTTGGAAGGGGCGGAGAAGGTGGAGGAGTCGGGGGCGGGGGGCTGGGAAAAGGCTATCTACACATCCTGATCTGCATGCCGGGGACTTAGACTTCATGAACTACCTATGGATAACTAGGTTCAATCTCCTCACTCACGAAAAGCTGATGTAGTTTTCTAAACTTACAAGGTAATTTCTACCTTTTCAATGACTACTTCGGCCAGTCTCCCCAACCCCGCCGCCCCCCTCCAAAAAAAATTCTTCTAGCCCCAGATACAGTACCTTTCAACCAGAATTGAATATGCTTTCCAGTTCAATATCCTTTATGTCCCTNCCAGCTGAGCTACAAAGGAAGCCCCAAAATCCTGGAGTGGGTAGCCTATTATCCCTTTTCTAGCGGATCATCCCGATCCAGGAATCCAACTGGGGTCTCCTGCATTGCAGGTGGAGTCTTTACCAACTGAGCTATCAGGGAAGCCCATATATATTTTTTTGACTTTTGACTTGAATATGTGAAAATTTTTATGTCTAACTTTTTTTAGAAGAAGAGTTTCTTGCCTTTGAGATTTCTGATAACACTGGCAGTCTTTTTGCTGTTCAGCATTTTTAATCCAGAAATACTGTGGTGTGCTTGGGATTTGTATATACCTCACTGCTTATTAGAAAGTTTAATGTTTTGTGTGCTCACTCAGTTGTATCTGATTCTTTGTGACATAGACTGTTGCTCCGCAGGCTCCTCTGTGCATGGAATTCTCCAGGTAAGAATGCTGGAGTGGGTTGCCATTTCCTTCTCCAGGGGATCTTCCTGACACAGGGATTGAACCCATGTCTCCTGTGCGACATGAGTTCAATCAAGTGAACCCCTGTCTCCTGCATCTCCTGCAGTGAAGGCGGATTGTTCACCACTGAGCCATTGGGGAAGATTTTTGTTGATATTTTATATTAGGTACAGATGATATGTATGATATAATATCTCATATGTACCTAATATGAATAACTAAAATTCAGTCCAAATATAAATTAGGTTGATATTTCATATGTACCTAATTTATATTTGGATTTGGCTTCACTTACTTCATTCTAATCATGGACTTGTGGAATAAGATGGGGAGATTTAGCTAACCTTTTTTTTTCTTTTTTTCATGCCTAAGGAATAGATGGGGAAACAGTGGAAACAGTGTCAAACTTTACTTTTTGGGGCTCCAAAATCACTGCAGATAGTGACTGCAGCCATGAAATTAAAAGACGCTTACTCCTTGGAAGAAAATTTATGACCAACCTAGAGAGCATATTGAAAAGCAGAGACATTACTTTGCCAACAAAGGTCCGTCTAGTCAAGGCTATGGTTTTTCCAGTGGTCATGGATGTGAGAGTTGGATTGTAAAGACAGCTGAGCACCAAAGAATTGATGCTTTTGAATTGTGATGTTAGAGAAGACTCTTGAGAGTCCCCTGGACTGCAAGGAGATCCAACCAGTCCATTCTAAAGGAGATCAGCCCTGGGTGTTCTTTGGAAGGACTGATGCTGAGGCTGAAACTCCAATACTTTGGCCACCTCATGCGAAGAGTTGACTTATTGGAAAAGACCCTGATGCTGGGAGGCATTGGGGGGCAGGAGGAAAAGGGGACGACAGAGGATGAGATGGCTGGATGGCATCACCGACTTGATGGACGTGAGTCTGAGTGAACTCTGGGAGTTGGTGATGGACAGGGAGGCCTGGTGTGCTGCGATTCATGGGGTCACAAAGAGTCAGACACACCTGAGTGACTGAACTGAACTGAACTGAAGGAAACATGTCCAGAAAAACTATTTGTCAGACATCAGTCCTTCTCAAGGTTGAATGTGTATAGAAACCATTTTGGGGATCTTGTTAAAATGTGTATGGTGAATCTTCAGGTCTGCAGCAGGGCCTGAGAGTTTTCGCATGTCCTGAAAGCTCCCAAGTGCAGAGGATGTTGTTGACCTGATGCATAGTTCGAATAGTAATGGTCTTAGGTAACTGCTATTTCTAGTTACTGGCACAACTGCCTCCTTTCTGTATCTGATTTTATGCCAAAGCAACAATTTCATAACATTTGTGAGCTTTCAGTTACATATGAAGAGAAAATCATAGGATGGAAATGACCAATAGTAGATAGTCTACATAGAATCTCCATTCAGTACTCATTTCAGGTATTTTCTTAGTTTGAGCTTCCAAGGATTTAAAATATTTGAGAAAGGGCTTATGACTCTCAAACTTTTTGTTGTTAAAAAGACTTTTAAATAGAGAAGGTGAAATTTCTTCTGGCATGGACGGATGTCCCATCGACTCACCAAGCATTCTCAGTCCTTTGTTTCTGTTAAAAGTTTCATCAAATTAGAGCACACCTACAGTTCTGAACAGAGACACTAAGCATAGTGAAGACTAGCCAATCTATGCTTCAGTTAAAAGTGAAGAAATTTTAAATGGTATAGGAACAATTAGATATCCAGGAACACAGCACAATGGTTTATAGAACTGATGGGGCTTCATATGTGTGAAAATTAATGAAAATCATTTTATTGTCACCAATGAAAGATTTGAATGTCCCAAGTAGGTTCTTTGACTCAGGTTTTGGTGCTGTGGTTTCTGTAATGTTTTCTGTGCTTGGGGTTTATTGAGCTGGAAAATTTTTGACCAGTCTTTCTTCATATACTTCTCTGACCATGTCTCTCCTTTGAAGTCTCCCAAGTACACATGTATTAGGCTATTGCAATTTGTCCCATAGCTTAATGATGTTCTGTCCTTTCAAAAAATTTTTTCTGTATTTCGTCAAACTTGTTTTCAAGTTTAATAATGTTTTTTTTCGGGAGGAGGGGGGCAATGTATAATCACCATTAATCCTGTTCAGTGTGATCTTAATCTCAGAATCGTAGTTTTCCCAAAGCATGATGACTAAAGTACCTTGTTTACCCAGAGGAGATCTCTCCAGATTGTGCTAAAGTACTCTGCCTTGTTGAAGAGTTTTATTGGCAACTTGGATGAAGTCAAGGAGAGCAAGCTTATTAAATGTTTAGCTGACACAGAATGAGGAGATTGCACTGAGTCAGCTGACAGGAACAAGTTTCACAGAGACAGAGACAGGTTAGAATGATGACCTGAAATGAACAAGATGAAATATAGACTCCATCGTTAGGTTTCAAGCAGTTAGATGCACCAAATAAGAGAGGTCTGAGTTCATGGATGAAAAATGAAGGAAGTGATTTTTTGGTTGATTGCACACTCAATATAGATTACTACCATGACGTATTTGCTAGAAAAGGGAGACAGAAAAGTATTTGCATTTTATATTGCATATATAAGTCATCCAAAATAAAGGAGATACTTATTCCTCCCCTGTAAATTTTTCATCTCTAAAAGTTCAATTATAATCCTTTCATATCTCACATGACTCTACTCATACTTACCATTTTGAACATATGGAATACAGCTCTAATAACAATTTTAATGTCTTTGCTGCTAATTCTAACATCTATATCATCTCTGAGTTGGATCTTACTGATTGTCTCCTTATTATAGATCACATTCTCCTGTCCCTGAATACTTGATACTTCTTTATGGGATGCTAGATATTGTACGTTTTACCTAGTTCAGTGCTAGATACATTGAGTTGGCCAGAAAGTTCGTTCCGTAAGATCTTATGGGAAAAAAGCTGAACCGATCTTAGTTCCCCAGCCAAGGATCCAACCGACGTCCCCTGCAGCGCAAGTGCAGTGTCCTAACCACTGGACTGCCAGCCAGGGAATTCCCAGTGCTGGATATTTTTGTACTCCTATACAACTTGAACTTTGTTCTGGGGTGTAGTTATTTTAGAAATAGGTTGATTCTTTTGGGTTTTGCTTTTAAGATCTGTTAGCGGGCACAGAGCAGTGTTAACTCTGGGCCTGATTATTCCCCTGACGCAAGACCTCCAGTGATTTATAAATTATGATTTTTTTTTCTTTTAGTTTTCTGGCAGTGCCATGCAACTTGTAGGATCTTACCTCCCCAATCAGGGATCAAACCCAGGATCCAGCGGAGAAGACCCCAAGTCCTAACCACTGGGCCACCAGGGAATTTCCACAGTTGATTTTTTTTAATCTGGTTAGTGGGAATGGGCACTATTCCCAGCTAGGTGTTAAGAGTCAAGCACCTTTCCCTCCAGTCCTTTGAAGTGGTTCTTTTCCCAGCCTTGGGTAATTTTCTTAACGCACAGGTGCTAAGCAGCATCTGGGTGAACACTGGAAAAAAATCTCTGGGGTTCTAACTGCTCCCCCTTCTCTGTTACTCTGTCCCAAGCAATCCCTAGACTCAGGTCTGTATGCCTGACTCAGGACTTCTCTGAGCTCTGCCTCAGTTTTCCTTTGCTGTGCTGTAGCCTGGAAACTCAGGCAGTGCTGGGGCAGTACCAGGGCTCACCTCATTTGTTCCTTTTTTGGAGAGTATTGTCCTTTGTGATCTGATGTCCAGTGTATTAAAAAAAAGCCATTGCTTCATAGTTTATTTCTCTTTTGGTTGTTGTAGCTGGGACTCTAAGTCTGGTCCCTGTTTCTCCATCCTGATTTCTGGAAACATTAAGTCCAAATATCACCCTAATTTTATCACTTTTATCACTCAAACCCATTAAATATTGAAACTCTTAACTTGCATAATGTTGAACTCACATCCAGTTGATTCCAGGAGAGGACAACTATTCTCTTGTTTTTATATTCCTACAGACTTAACCAATAGCCTGGCACTTGGCTGACACTCAGTAAAGGCTGGAGTGGGTGAATAAACTATTTTGAGCACACAGCTGTCGATCAGCTTATGGTGTATTCTTCCAACATTTGTTGATGGGCTTTTGCAATTTTCTTCTTGCCTGCCAGTAGCAAATGAAAGCTAGGCAAAATGGAAATTTCTGGGACCTGTTATTTATGATTGTAATTATCTGCAAAAATGTACGCTTTAAAAAGCTTATTAACAGGCATGAGGGAAGTTTTGGGGGTGACAAAAGTGTTCTAGAACTGGGTTGTGGTGCTATGGTTTGCACAAGTTATAGAATAAATCATTGATTTATACACTTAAAGATAGATGAATTTTTTGGCATATAAATTACACCTAAATAAAAAGTTAAAAAAAACTTATCTTGAAGATTTCCAAGACATTTTAAAGTTAAAAAAGGAAGTTGCCAACTACTTTATATAAGCTAAATCATTTTGATAGTTTCAAAAGCCTAATATGCACTGAAAGGTAACCTCGATTGGGTAGGGGTAGACTATAGTGGACTTTCATTTTGTACTGTACACATGTATTACTTTTGTATTAAGAAAAAGAGATTTTAAAAGGAAGATTGAATTTTTTGCATTAGAAAATCAAGTAAAGGGCAAAAGAAAAAACATTTGACTCATCCACAAGGCAGTGGACAGGCTGTAAGATTAGAAATCAGAAAGCCTGATTCTAATTCTTGTTCTATTTTTTGACCTCCAGGCTAGGACAATTTTTTTGGGGGGGGAGGGGAGAGATGCTGCATGCAAGGCTTGTGGGATCTTAGTTCCCCAACCAGAGATCAAACCCAGGACAGCAGTGAAAGCACCAAGTCTTAACCACTGGACCACCAGGGAATTCCCTAGGACAGATTATTAGCTACTGGCTATTGTTCCAGAAGAGAGGAGTAATTGTCATTAAATTTTTTTCTATTGTTTGAAAGGAGGATAGAGTCACTGTTTTAATTTTTAAAAAAATTTTATTGGAGTATAGTTGCTTTAGAAGTGTTGTGGTAGTTTCTACTGTACAGAAAGTGAAACAGCTATATGTATGTGTGAGCGTGTGTGTTAGTTGCAACCCATTCCAGTATCCTTGCCTGGAAAATCGATGGACAGAGGAGTATGGCAGGCTACAGTCCATTAGGTCACAAAGAGTCGGACACAACTGAACAACTAACACACACACTGTTCCAGAAACCAGGTTTAAGTAAATGAAGTGAATATTTGGAGTCTGGATCTTAAGTGTCAAAAGTGGAGCTCTTAAACAAGTCCCATTCCAAGCTATGGGAATAATGTCAATACAGGGGAATCCTTTTATCCTCTGAGCTATCCAATAAATGATGAAACACCCTCCCTCCCAACTACTCTGACTGAAACCTTTGACATGTAAGATTATCTCTAATTTGGGATCGTAGGAAGGAAGTTGCTTTGTAATATGCAGTGACATCACTGACTTAGCACTTCACTTTCCTTACCAAATATAAAGTAATATATCTTATTTATTTTATAGAATAATTGGAAGGACAAGTGAGATAAAATATAGCACATGTTGAATTCAGAAGGAAATTAGGATGTAAAAGCAAGTCATCATGAAACAGAAAACTTTATCATAACACTGATTTTGTATCATACATGCTTTATTTGTATGAGATCTCATCTGTACTTCAAGCATTGATTTCTTATCCTCCAAACACATATATAAGGATGTTCTCCTGGTTTGAGTTACCTGGCATGAGTTGGTTCATTTGTCTAAACAGCATTTTCCCATGTGTTCTAGAGCTCTGTGTCACTTTAGAACCTCAATTTTAAGCTATAGTCCCTTTGGTTGTTGTTCAGCCCCTAAGTCATGTCCAACTCTTTGTGACACCATGGAATACAGCACACCAGGTTTCCCTTGTCCTTCACTATCTCCCAGAGCCTACTCAAACTCATGTCCATCACATCAGTGATGCCATCCAACCATGTCATCCTCTGTCGTCCCCTTCTCCTCCTGCCTTCAANTGTTCAGCCCCTAAGTCATGTCCAACTCTTTGTGACACCATGGAATACAGCACACCAGGTTTCCCTTGTCCTTCACTATCTCCCAGAGCCTACTCAAACTCATGTCCATCACATCAGTGATGCCATCCAACCATGTCATCCTCTGTCGTCCCCTTCTCCTCCTGCCTTCAATTTTTCCCAGCATCAGGGTCTTTTCCAATGAGTTGGTTCTTTGCATCAGGTGGCCAAAGGATTGGAGGTTCAGCTTCAGCATCAGTCCTTCCAATGAATATTCAGGGTTGATTTCCTTTAGGATTGATTGGTTTGATCTCTTTGCAAGAGTCAAGAGTCTTCTCCAGCACCACAGTTCAAAAGCATCAGTTTAAAAAAAAAGCATCAGTTCTTTGGCTCTTAGCCTTCTTTATGGTCCAACTCTTATATCCATACATGACTACTGGAAAAAACCATAGCTTTTCGTCGGCAAAGTGATGTTTCGCTTTTTAATACACTGTCTAGGTTTGTCACAGCTTTCCTTCCAAGGAGCAAGCATCTTTTAATTTTATGGCTGCAGTCACCGTCCACAGTGATTTTGGAGCCCAAGAAAATAAAATCTATCACTGTTTCCACTTTTCCCCCTTCTATTTGCCATGAGCTTCCTGGGTGGCTCAGCTGGTAAAGCATCTGCCTGCAATGCATGATACCTCAGTTCGATTCCCAGGTCTGGAAGCTCCCCTGGAGAAGGGATAGGCTACCCACTCCAGTATTCTTGAGCTTCCCTGGTGGCTCAGCTAGTAAAGAATCTGCCTCCAATGTGAGAGACCTGGGTTCAATCCCTGGGTTGGGAAGATCCCCTGGAGAAGGGAACAGTCACCCATTCCAGTATTCTTGCCTGGAGAATCTGATGAACAGGGGAGCCTGGCAGGTTACAGTACATCGAGTCACAAAGAGGGACACGACTGAGCGACTTTCACTCACTTCACTCACTTGCCATGAAGTGATGGGACTGGATGCCATGGTCTTTGTTTTTTGAATGTTGGGTTTTAAGCCAGCTTTTTCACTTTCCTCTTTCACTCTCATCAAGAGGCTCTTTAGTTCCTCTTTGCTTTCTGCATAAGGGTGGTGTCATCTGCATATCTGAGGTTTTTGATATTTCTCCAGGCAATCTTGATTCCAGTTTGTGAGTCATCCAGCCAAGACATTTTACATGATGTACTCTCCATAGAAGTTAAATAAGCAGGATGACAGTATACAGTCTTGTCCTACTCCTTTCCTAATCCTGAACCACTCAGTTGTTCCATGACTGATTCTAAGTGTTGCTTCTTGAGATGCATCCAGGTTTCTCAGGAGGCAAGTTAAGTGGTCTGGTATTCCCATCTCTTTAAATATTTTCCACAGTTTGTTGTGCTCCATACAGTCAAAGGCTTTAGAGTAGTCAAAGAAACAGAAGTAGATGTTTTTATGGAATTCCCTTTAGCCATCATTGAGTGCTTAGCCTCTCTAATCAGAGAAGGCACCCCACTCCAGTACTCTTGCCTGGAAAATCCCATGGATGGAGGAGCCTGGTAGGCTGCAGTCCATGGGGTCGCTAAGAGTCGGGCATGACTGAGTGACTTCACTTTAGTGCATTGGAGAAGGAAATGGCAACCCACTCCAGTATTCTTGCCAGGAGAATCCCAGAGACAGAGGAACCTACTGGGCTGCCATCTATGGGGTCGCACAGAGTCGGACAAGACTTAAGCGACTTAGCAGCAGCAGCAGCAGCAGCTTCACTAATAACTTGAGTCAGATCTATATACCCAGAATATATAGTTTATAATTAATAATCAGCCCCTGCATTTGTTTAATGCCTTTCTCTCTAAGGACCAGGTTGATGATATACTTTTAGATCTACATCATCAGAAAGTCTGAAAAGGTTAGTTAGCTTTTACAGTCCCCACTCTGCAGATGAAAAGGAGCTATTCAGAATCAGCTGACTTCCTTAGGCAAAGAAGAATGCCATCTAAAAATGCATTGGAGACTGGCTGGGGTTTTGAAAAAATCTAAACATTTTCTTTAAGACAGAAATCAAATGGTGCATTGGGAGTGTAGCTTTGACATATATACACTACTGTGTGTAAAATAGATAGCTAGTGAGAAGTGGCTGAATGAACTTCCCAAGTGGCTCAGTGGTAAAGAATACGCCTGCCAATGGAGGAGACATGGTTCTATCCTTGGGTCAGGAAGAACCCCTAGAGGAGTAAATGGCAACCCAATCCAGTATTCTTGCCTGGAAAATCCCACAGACAGAGGAGCCTGGTGGGCTATAGTCAATGTGGATGCAAAGAGTCAGACATGACTGAACAACTGAGCATGCAAGCACAGGAAGCTGACTCTATAGCAGAGGGAGCTCAGCTTAGTGATCTCCGATGACCTAGAGGGGAGGGATAGGAGCTGGCGGTGGGATGGAAGCTCAAGAGGGAGAGGGGATATATATAGAATCAGCCATATTATATGATTCATTTTGTTTTACAGCAGAAACTAGCAGAACGTTGTAAAATAGTTATACTTCAATAGTAAATCAAATAGTCTGAAGATTATATTAAGATAGTGTGTTGTATTATCAAATTGTTGAGGTGTCCGGAGGAAACCTGCTTGACTAAATGACTTAAACCATGTGTTACCTGATTGAGTTCTGAATGAGAGCTCTGTCCATTTCCTGAATTCTCCTCCTCTTTGTTAAATGATGAAGCGGAAGTTTGCTGCGCCCTCTCCTGGCTTGACTTTGAAACTGCATAACAGATATATATTGCTTTGCTTCCCCTTTCTCTCCTCTTCAGTTCAGTTCAGTTCAGTCGCTCAGTCGCGTCTGACTCTTTGCGACCGCATGAATTACAGCATGCCAGGCCTCCCTGTCTATCACCAACTCCCGGAGTTCACTCAGACTCACGTCCATCGAGTCAGTGATGCCATCCAGCCATCTCATCCTCTGTCGTCCCCTTCTCCTCCTGCCCCCACCCCCTCCCAGCATCAGAGTCTTTTCCAATGAGTCAACTCTTCGCATGAGGTGGCCAAAGTACTGGAGTTTCAGCTTTAGCATCATTCCTTCCAAAGAAATCCCAGGGCTGATCTCCTTCAGGAGCCTCATTTTGGACTAGAAAGACAGAGAGGAGCCACTTTACTTGACATCTGGATAAAAGTGGTCGGACTAATCAAGCTTCCATTCAAGAAGCTGCATATAGAGAACAACCAATCTCATGTTCAAATAGTAGATACTCTTTTCTGTATTCCAACAATGAAGGTAACTCCATTGTGAGTTTGTAAAGTATTCCATGAAGCATTGTTGTGTGTAACAATATAGGTAAAATAAAGGGAAGAGTGGAGATTTGGACAAATTTTATTAAAAGCATTCTGAACATTTTCAAAATTATCTGTGTTTTTCTTTAGAGGGAGAGGACAAGGAAGGCCAAGATGAACACTGATGATATAACAAGGTGAGTGGAGTGTGCTAGAAAGCTCCAGCCAGGTGTCTCCAGGAAGCTGGAGTGGCTGCAGGTCATTGCTGAGCCTCCACAAGCACAGACAAGTTCAGTGTTGACTTCTGTGTAACCCTTCCATCATTTGCTAGGCCAAAGGAGATCCACGCAGGCAGCTCAAACATACATGGTGTTTTTCCTACACGCTTTGGCTGCCGTCATTGTTTTTTGACTGAAATGTTAATCACAGAGCTGCTTTCTATGGCTTCCAGAAGACCTGTTCAATCATTCAGTCAGTCACTAGCAAACCAAACATACATTATATTACTGGGTTTTTATAAAGCACTGCCCTTGGAGGCCAGCCAAAAGGAAGGAGGAGACATCAGAACTTATAATTTACTAGAACAGTGCTTTGGACTCTTTTTCCTGTCATGGGATACATAGAAAATTATACCGTTTTAACAACCAAAATGGGAAAAACATTTGAAAAAGAATAGATACATGTTTATGTATAACTGTATCACTTTGCTGTACACTTGAAACTAACACAACATTGTTCATCAAATATACTCCAAAATAAAAATTAAAAAAAAAAAAGAAAATTACACAATTTGTATGTTCCACTGAGGTAAAGGGGAGGTAAGTGAAGGAGGGATTCAGCGGTATCTATATGGGATTTGGTAAAAAAAAAAAAAATGATATTTTTTGGAGATCAAACCAGTCATTCCTAGAAGAAAACAATTCTGAATATTCATTGGAAGGACTGAAGCTGAAGCTCCAATACTTTGGCCACCTGTTGTGAAGAGCCAACTCATTGGAAAAGACCCTAATGCTGCGAAAGACTGAGGGCAGGAGGAGAAGGGGTGACAGAGGATGAGATGGTTGGATGGCATCACCGATTCAATGGACATGAATTTGAGCAAACTCCAGGAGGCAGTGAAGGACAGGGAAGCCTGGTATGCTGCAGTTCATGGGGTTGCAAAGAGTCAGACACGACTTACAGACTGAACAACAACAACAACAATACATACTGTATAATTATGATTTGAAAAATAAAATTATTAGGGACAGCATTAAATGTTGAGCTGATACAAAGTTTCCAAATAAAATACATTCCAAAATTTCACTTTCTTCTGTGAATGTAACTATTTTTTTCTCTTATTTTATTTTAAAGTTTTCTTTTGGATGTAACTATTTTTATTATTTTTAAAATTTATTTTTAATTGGAAGATAATTGCTTTACAATATTCTGTTGGCTTCTGCTGTATAGCAATGTGATTCAGCTATCAGTTCAGTTCAGTTCAGTCACTCAGTCGTGTCCAACTCTTTGCAACCTCATGAATCACAGCACGCCAGGCCTCCTTGTCCATCACCAACTCCCAGAGTTTACTCAAACTCATGTCCATTGAATCGGTGATGCATTCCAGCCATTTCATCTTCTGTTGTCCCCTTCTCCTCCTGCCCCTCAATCCCTCCCAGCATCAGGGTCTTTTCCAATGAGTCAACTCTTCGCATGAGGTAGCCAAAGTATTGGAGTTTCAGCCTCAGGATCAGTCCTTCCAATGAACACCCAGGACTGGTCTCCTTTAGGATGGACTGGTTGGATCTCCTTGCAGTCCAGGGGACTCTCAAGAGTCTTCTCCAACACCACAGTTCAAAAGCATCAATTCTTTGGCACTCAG